>JACEGR010006858.1:0-55891 GCA_014170235.1 Listronotus bonariensis | reverse complement strand
AGAATAATTTTGTTGACACATTTTTAATTTAATAAAATCCAAAAAAAATTAGTAATTCTGGCTGTAAATGAAATAGTATACAAACCTAGGTAAAAGTTTCATTACTGTCTCGAGAAATGGTTAGTTTCTCTTGACAGTAATGAAATACTTTACATCCAGGTTTGTAATGTAGGTATAGTTTTTTTGCCCAAATAAGCTCCATTGACATGATCTACTAATAACTAGGGCTGGCAAAAACCGAAAAAACAAAACCGGTTAACAGGTTTTTAAAAAACCGGTTTTGGTTAAAACCGGTTAACTGAATATTTAAAAACCGGTATTAAAAACCGGTTTTTAAAATCGAAAAACCGAAACCGGTTTTTAAAACCGCAAAACCGAAAACGGTTTTCAAAACCGATACACCGAAATCGGTTTTTAAAACCAAAAACCGAAAACGGTTCTCAAAACATAATACCATTAAATTTGCCCCTTTATTTCAAACAATTCTTAATAGAAACATTTTTTCTAAAATGCGCCGTTTTCTGGTTATTTGCCTGCCTAAGGTTAAATGAACCACCCTTTATAATCTGTCCACCAATATCCGATTTTACAAAATGAACGGTTTTTTTAGATATAAACCGCAATCAACCAAAAACCTATTAATTGATATTCGAAGAAACGCTTTTCGATTTTGGTCCGATTATCCAAAAACCGGTATTCGAAAACCGATTATCCGAAAACCGGTATTTGAAAACCGGTTTCGAATACCGGTTTTCAAATACCGGTTTTCGGTTTTGGCCAAACCGCGGTTAACCGAAAACCGGTTTCGGTTGCCAGCCCTACTAATAACAATATCTCCTTAAAAGGACGATTACCCGCAATAAAATGATTAACGGTAGTCGAGAAGGCCCGGTCGTATTGTGAAGGTATAATACGACCGTGCTCTCCCGACTACCGTTTATTTATTATGATTGCAGGAAATCAACTTTTTAAGGAGGTATTTTTATTAGTAGATTATGCCGACGGAGCTTATTTGTACGACAAAAACTATACTATTGACTACTTCTTTAGAAAAAAATCATAAAAATTTACTTTTTTAAGCAAACCTTCTTTTAGGAAGGAGAGAGCTTAAAGAAGATATTTCATTTTATAATTTAAAAACTGGCCCAGACCTGGGGGCAAGTTTAATTTATTATTTAAAACAAAATTTAAAATAATGTTTTCTTTTATCGCCGGAAGACGTTTATTTCGTCAGTGATTTACCAAGAAATTTACACTTAAGCTTAATTGTGAAGATAAGTTGATGTCGAATATGGTAATCAATCTTGTGCTAAAGTGGTAATCATCCGCAAAATAAAAGGCTCTTTGTAATTTGTATTTGCATGTAATATCAGGTAATTTAGTCTTTTATGACTTATTATGTTCTAAGTAATACCTTAGGATAATTTTTAATATTTGAGAGGTTTACAGCAAGTAAGAGAGTTATTGCTCTTGACAGATTTCTAGTAATTAAGGTATTAGGAATCGCATATAGTTAGTTATGAATATATTGCATAATTTATATGAGGTAATTTCGGCCCTTCTGTGGTTGGTTAAAATCCTACCAAGCAATTGCGAATAAAAACATATATGGCAGCAGACAGCAAACTAATCTTGGCATCCCCTTTGGTTTACTAAATGATATACTGTGGCTTGTAGATCATTTTTTACAAAAAATATTACTTATATCCTACAGGGCAATAAAAGTTTTCATATATATATATATATATATATATATATATATATATATATATATATATATATATATATATATACATATATTTATAAAAGGTAAAGTTCTTTGGGCATATGGCTCATTAATGACTGTAAAAATAAATAAATAAATAATAACCTGTAAGAATTCAGCTACCATGGTTGGTTGTTTAAAAATTACGGAGTCTCCAAATGAAAATGGAATACCCGGGCCCGACCAAGACGGCGACACGTGTTTCGTCTTCGTTAAGACTTGTCATAGCCGCTTCAGGACGATAGACACCTTGATATATCAAGGCTCAAGAACCATTCACTTTTATATATATATATATATATATATATATATATATATATATATATATATATATATATATATATTTTAAATGACAACACGGGGTCGCCCGTAAACCCATCGAATAATATTTTAGACATATTTCTTGCAAAAGTTGTCATATAATCTTACTGCTACACCTACCTTTGTAGCTTTAATTTTACTTTTACCACAGCAAATAGCGTATGCATGCCGAAGAAGTTTATTGCCTGAATTATGGATGTTTGGGTTGCCGTTGGCCCGTGTTGTTATTTGTGTAATAAAACAGACATGTCTATCAAAAACGAATATTTAAATTAAAAGGAATTAAAGGAGATTTAAAAACTACATGAAGAAAGTAATAACGATATTTATAATAATAATTATGACGTAAATAAAAATAAAAGTGAATCTGAAGAACAATAGAAGAAAGAAGTGGAGGCAGCCAAAATAGTGGTATGAACCAACTAAAAATGAATCCTGACCATGAAGTACTTTTAGCACATCTACATCAAAGTGATTTATGAAAGCAGTGTTTACAGATAGCACTCTCAACCTTTTTTTTAATATAAATTGACGAAGAAAACATTTATTTTGCATCTTTCTTAACCTTAAAGGACAAAAACTGAGTAGGAAGCTTGAAAAGTTAATTTTGACAATACAATAAGGTGAAAAAAAATAAAGATTAGAGTAGAGAAAATAAATTTTTAAACATACATCCGAGTTAATGGTATTTTGATAAAAGCGTTGTAATGAACTGAGTGTAGTTATAGTCTCGTTTGTGTCCTAAAAATATATAAATAATTCATTTGAGAGATTCCCAAGCTTTCTTTTTCTCCTTTTCAAAATTAAGGTGAACACCAGTTAATGAATGTGGGGACCTACAAAGTGCAATATTTATGTATTTTGACAGTTAACAGGTGTGCCAACATAAGAAAAATCAAATTTTCTGCAAAACAAATTTACAGAATCTAGGCAATATAGAAAATCACTTGTATCTTTAAAAGTATAGAGCTAGTCAGAACATTTAATAGTGATTTTTGAAATAGGCTATTTTTCAGTCCGAAAAATTTTCATTGTTGGGCAGTGTTATCAAAAAATATCATTCATCTTCAAAACAATTCTGACCCATATCTATACAAACTTGTTTTACAAAAATAGCTAATACTAAGAAATACCCTGTACTATAGTTAGGGTTGCCAGATGTCCGGTTTTCGACCGGACAGTCCGGTTTTTGTGGGATAAAAAAATGCTAGAATTTAAGAAAAAAATGTCATTTTGTCTTTAAAGCAACACCACCACTGATCTCGATGGATTGCCAATGTTATTACCTGCGCGAAACAAAAGTTAAATTTCATGGGCGAAAAAACCGGTTTGTGAGCAAACAAGTCGAGGTTAAACGCACCTGGCGCCAAACAGACTATCCGCATTATCGGAAAGAATTTGTCGACGGCATCTTGGTTTTCAGTTGGAAGTACGGTAGCTAATGAGCGTCACGGTCAGGCCGCGGACGGAGGGTACGGGGTGCCGGTGTTTGTATTTTGCCACGGCTTTTAAGTGCGCATGTTCGTACACCCATCTATTTGTTTACTGCACGAGGTCGTAAAAATCCGAAAAATGCTTCTTGCCACTGCGGATCTAAATGAAGGTTATCTATGAACACCACACGGATTATAATCTAACTGTGAATAATTATCGCCAATCACAGACACCCACATTTGTGAACATGGTAAATAATTACAGTATACAAATCAAAACGAAACAAAAAGTTTAATATTAAATTAAAATTGAAAAATATTTAGACAGACAAAACAAAATCGCCTGTCTTTACAGAGAGTTACAGAATATTTTTAATTACAGTATACAAATCAAAACAAAATAGTTCAATATTAACTTGAAATTGGGAAATATTTGGACAGACAAACGAAATTGTCTGTCTTTAGTGTTACAGAATATTTTTAAGAACAATTAAAGACAGATTCTGCATTAAAGACTTCAATTTCTTTGAAACTTTGCACACGTATCAAGGACTGATGACAATGCAATAATTTAAAAACAGTATCCCGTTATCCTGATTAGGACCGCCAGGATAAATAAATTCCTTTACAGATCCTCTGTGTCCTAATACTACTCTTGACAAAATGGTGAAGGAATTTTTAGTGAATAAACTGGAGCATTTTTACATACATACATGCATATCGAACTAAAAAATGAAAAATAAATAATAGTTTAAAAAAACTAAAAAACACGCTTTTATATGCAACCGAACTAAAAATTAGAAAATAATTTTTCATTACAAAGAGTTTGTCACTTCAGAATAAAAGCGTGGGGTGCTTAATATATTAAATGTTATAATTATTCTATTTGCAAATATCTATGAGGGAAAAGTTATGAAAAAATAGTAAAATGCACCCCACGCTTTTACTCTGAAGTGACAAACTCTTTGTAAAGAAAAATTGTTTTCTAATTTTTAGTTCGGTTGCATATAAAAGCGAGTTTTTTTAGTTTTTTTAAACTATTATTTATTAATACTTTATATAGCCCTTATCTGATTTTAATAAAATTTGGCACATCTACAATATCAGCAACGCTGTTTGGTTCGTCGGCAAGCAATAGAATAACAAAACAAGCACTATTAGTCACGCATGTTTACATGCCGGGATTTAGCTGGATTGTCTTTTTTCCTCACATTGCCTATATGTTATGTTATTTAACTGAACCTGTATATATTTAAAATGCGTATTTAAATATTTTAAAGATTTAGAAGTTAATTAAAGTCACCCAATCCAGCGTCTTGAGCGGTACCACAACGAATATTTCTGACAAATAATTAAATTACAGGTAATTCATTAGTATAAATATTAATGTTATTTAATTTGTTGTTTGTGGCAAATTAGATATAAATATGTAATTATTACTTTCAGTATTCAATCTAGGGGTATGCAGTCAAGTAAATTTTATTATTCTCAAAAAGTTATCGAGACAGAAAAATAAGAGCTAAAAGCTGTATTTTTACTTGCTTAGTTTAAATAAAATAACAAACTTAGTAGTTTAGCATTTTCTCTTTGTTCTTTTCTTTGCAGAAAAAATATTATGCTTTTCGCGGGTACTAATTTACCAATCTGTCTATGTTTTTATCTTAAACTAATGTCCTATATAACTTAAGTCAATTTAACAAATAGAATATATTTTATTATAGATACATATCCAACTTTGTAACGAAGTGCTAAATGAGGAACACTATAAAATAGATAGAACGTCCAGATAGTTTAGCATTATTAGCAGTTAACTGGATAGCCAATAAATTTTCAGCATTTTATTAAATGATATGTTCAAGGAGATAAAGGTGATTAAGTCTTATTTATTTATTTACTTATTGAAAAACCTTAAAGAATTCTAAATAGGCTTTTACGAATAGATGCCGCTATTATTATTTTAAATCGGTTAAATTATTTTATATTGCTATTGCAAGCGATTTCCATATTTGTGTAATTGATTTTTACTTTGATAATTTACCGCAATGGGTATTTGTTTATTTTTACCCATATTAGCATATATAAGGTGGCGTACCACAAACGCCTCGGTCTCCAGTAGAAAAACAGTAATATTTTTTAAAATATTTTTTCAGACGCCTATGTTAGTATAATAGGAACATAATTTAAAAATTAAAAGGAATTATACAGGGTGCTTCAAAAAAGATCCATATCAAACTTATGTTTGTTTTTAATGAAACAACCTGTATATTAGATAATTTTTGGATTGTAAGAATAAAAATAATGTTAATTTTATTAGCCATCCCTATACCAAAAATGAAAGGATTTTAAGATATTTAGGATTTTGAAAAAATCATGACAAAAACTAAATTTTTATATATCGTACCATACATACGCTAGTTTTTGTATATTATGATACATTTCGAGGATATAAACTGTGCCATTACCTTCATTTAATTTATCATTAGAATAGAAATATCTACTAAAATAAATAAAACATGGAAATGTTAAGAAAAAATGAGGCTTTCAAATCCAATACACCACAGGCTGTTCGAAAATGTGGGCAAAATGCAACACTTGGCTCTCCCGTGTACAACACCTCATGCTATAAAACGTTTTGCAATTCCCATATTAAATAATATTCTTTATGGAAGGAGCTATAACCGGCACAAAAAATGATTAAAATCTGTCAAAAAGCCAAAACGGTATTTAGGATTGAATTCGAGCACCATTTTTTGTTGGTTCGGTTTTTTTATTGTTCAGGAGTGTATTACAAAATCCGAATAGGAAGCCATCTTTAACTATCAGCTTACCGAGTAAAAGATAAATTTGTATTTTTAAATAATATGACATTTTTGGGTCATGCTGTGCATCAATATAGACTGCGCGTCGACAATCTAAAAACAGTTACAAGATAACATTTTATAGGGTACATAAAAAATACCATTCGCATTCTCCTAAAGCCATGTACAGACTTGGAACAATTCGCCACACTTCCGTCCAAACTAACCAACCTGTTTGCTTGCTCCTTTTACGCCAAAAAAACCGACAAGCTTTGAATCACCGGCAAATCATTCGCCAAGCCCTTGAAACAACGTGAATTCCGTCTACGTCCACGTTCATGTTTGCGCTATGTTCGTGGAGCGGCACGGCGAATTGTTGCAAGTTTGGACGCGGCTACTCTCCACTACACTCGAGAAAAAGTATTGGGCCACTATTTTTTAATATGCGCTATCCATGTGACTACATATTTATAAATTTTTATTATTAAAAAAAAATGTGTTTTAATATGTAGTTGAGACTAAAGACTAAGTGACAAAGCAATAAATTAAACTGTAAAGAAAGGTATGTGCTATTTAACAATTATGTAAAGAATCATTTACTTATTTTTTATACTAAACGTAAAATTAAAGAAAAAAAAGTTGTTTTTACATCTCTGTTAAATTGGTAATTACCTAAATATTATATAAACTACTTTATTGCCCTTTGTGGTACGTATGTTTCATTTTTTATTTGAATAAAAAAAACTGAAAAAAATATTTGGATAATTATAGTAATAACGAACAAATAGTTTGTTGTTATCTTTTCATGTATATAATTTTAACTATTAGTTGCTATTAGCCAAACAGCAAAAAGAAATGTTTCGTAGTAAAAAGTTCTTTAAATTACATGTATCATAATTATTTAATTAACAGGAATGCATCTTGGTAATTCATTAATTAGGTATTGTCTTAATAACGTTTAAATAAAATAAAAACTACTACTACAACTACTACACTATAAAAAGTGTTATCATTGAAATTACAATTATAAAACAGGCACACAAAAAAAATATTCTGAACTGGAACCAGGACATGGTGTTTCTTGTGTATTTCGATGCGCTGAATCCCAAATGATGGCCAAATTTTGGGGTTATATTTGCAATTAATAAAAAACTGGGACGTGCTGGACCAAAACGAGCTTCAGCAGCGGAACTCCGTGCACTATAGAATTCTGCACCTTGCTTTCTATCGTAGATTTCTACTCAAGAAGTCGATAATTGCACTTTTTGGTACTCTGTGTCACAATAGACTAAACATGGGAAATGACTGTATGTGTACTAATACTTCTCTGTTTAACTGTGCAAGACCAAAAATGACACACATTGCGAATTGGATTTACGGAATATCATTATTGAACAATTGAGTTTTTAATTATTGTTTTAAACATGGACCAAAAAAGGGTTAGGTTTTTAATCGATTCTTATTTAATTTTATTCTCTTTTACTCTTGGAGTCAATTTTGGACTATGGCATTATCAGTTATTATGTCTGTCGGATACTCCCTCCTTTAATGAAATTAAATTTTTAGATTAACTTAACCTTTTTTTAAATAAATAGCTATCAATGTTCCCTACTGTGAATTTTTTAAATCAGTAAAGCAAAAATATGTAACCAATTTATCTAAACCAACAAATTCAATGCCGAATTAGCTTTATACAATGTGTGAATATTCGCAAAAATAAAGATCATATTGGTTGGACACTAAACACATGACTAGAACTAAAATTATATTTTTCTATCATTGTAAAAATCAATAAAATAAATGTTTGCATTTTAATAACACAAAAACAACCAAATAAATATATAAAGCATAGCAAACTAACAAACACTTAAATTTATTTTTAGGGCTATGTACGACTTTTTAAAAATTTTGGTGGAATTCGATACGTTCGGAGACCTCGCTTCTAGGCGACCAATTTGATCGACTTCAAGTGTGTTTTCTTGAACACAAAGTGCGAGTGACGCAGAATGAAGTCGATTTGTAGAATACTGCAGTACACGGAGTCCCGCTGCAAATACACAAGAAACACTATGTCCCGGTTCCAGTTCAGAATACTTGCCTGTGTAATCATGGAATATACACTAAAAAATATATTGTAAATTTACAACGTTGGACGTTTGTTATTTTTAGCCACAGTTGGACGTTACACAATTACAACTAACTTTTACAAAAGTTGTATAGGAAATATTTGTAAATTTACATAATATGTAACTTATGCCAGGTGCCCACGAGATTACTAGCAAGCCTGTTATTTTCTTGAGAAGAGTTACACGATTTTGAAATTTTGCCTAGATATATGGTTGGATAGAATGCGAATTTCTGATGTCTTAGATTTTATGTTGCAATTTTATTACACAACACCCTATATATTGGTTTAAAAATCACTTCTGCAGGCAATTCCTAGAAAATAACTGTAACATATGGTATGTTAATCGCCATTTTTATTAATTTATTAAAAAACAAACGAAGGTGAAAAAAGGATAATGCCATTTTTTACACATATTTAATAAAGCTTACATCCTATAACCGTAAAAATACAATTTTCGGTTTTACCGGAAGTGCCATATAAATTGACTCTCGGCAGTAAAGCCGGCAGTAACTGTAGAAATATTATGGCCGCCAGTAACTTTATCTCGTTTTTTTTTATCTTTTTAACATCCCACGAAGGTCTTTGCCTAAATACCAGAGTACCGTTGATGTGCCCAATTTTTAAAATTTTCCCAAGTCTACTTTTCAAAAATTCGATCGCAGCAGTTCCCGTTGGGACACCCTGTATAGTAATAACCATTTAAATAAAATAACCGACTTAAAAAATACACCTACTGAAAAACTTGCATTATTTATTATTTTAAACTTTTGAGTAAGTATTTTTTATTATTTTTTGGTCGGTTTAATTTGTTAATTTTGCTTTTTACTTTTTTATTTTAGGTCCATTTGTCTAAAGTAATGTTTAACAGTCATTGTTTCGTGTTAACCGTATTCATCGGAGTGGTTCAAACCGCATATAAAATGACAATATAAATATGAGAGTTAGATAGAGATAGGTATTCAAATGTTTTGAACAGTATTAACACAAAAAAGTATAAGAAATACATGTACAGGGTGGGCAAAATTGAGGGTTTTTAGGGAATCTCTCTATTACTGAGTTATTAAAAAACCGATGTAGGTGTTATGGGATCCATTTTGGAGAAACTAAAAATGGCGTAGTCAAAATTTTAATGACATTATTTGTCTAAGAGATACGAGGGAAAAAATAGCAAAAAATCATAAGGACAATTTTTGTAAAACTTTTTACGTAAAATCTACAGACCGTATTTGATTTTTTTATACAAGGTTGCGTTAAAAAGTTACGATGCCAACTTAATGTTTTCTTATGGGACACCCTGTATATTTTTACTATAAAATAGCCATAAATAGCCCTTTTCATTACGATAGCAAATATATTTAAAATATAGTATCATTATCTCTTGTAGTTTTTAAATATTTGAATTTTATTATTTGTTTTTGAGCGTACCCCGTATAAACAGCTTCTTTTACAATATTATTTTTTTTAAATAATTAAATGTAATAATTAAGATTTTTTTATGACTTACACAAACTTTATTATACGTACCTTTAAAAGTATAAACACAGTAAAAAAAGGGTGGTTTGTGAAAGAGCCAAATTCTTGAAAATTATCTTTTAACTTTTTATATTTGGTTATATGTGGATGATACCATTAAGTTATCAGGTGTAATATCATTTTTTAAGCCTCCTAGTCTGTAGCATATTTTTTAAAAGAGGTAATATTCTTTTGTATTTATAGCGTTCTCGTTAACATATTTCAAATTTAGTTTATTCAAAGACAATTATAGTTTCACTACCAATAATTGTCTTTGGTTTATTTAAAATTTTAAAATAAATTTAATTTTTTTGTAATAACAGGCTTAAAAAAGGATTAATTTTATATAACTATATTAAAAAAAAAGAGATACATTTTAATGATTAGCATTTACATATGTAATATGTATGTTGGTTTATTGTGTTTATACTTTTAAAAGTATATAAAGGTTAGTATGAATCCTAAAAAATTTCTTAATTATTTTGTTCAATTATTATTTAAAAAATTTTTGTAAAAGGTGTCTCTACGGGGTACGGGTACGGTATAAGAATTATTAAAATTCAAATATTTAAAAACTACAGCAGATAATAATACAGTGTTATAAATATTTGCTATTGTTGTGATAAGGCCAATTTGTCATCGTAACTTTTTAACGCAACCCTGTATAAAAAGTTAAATACCTTTTAGATTCTAGGTCAAAAATCTACAAAAGTTGTTTTTATGGATTTTTGCTATTTCTTGTATTAAAGGATATGTACGTATAGGGTAAAATCAATAACGTAAATTTTTCAGTTGTTCCTTGTATCTTTTAAATAAATAAATACATTTAAATTTTAACTACGTCATTTTAAGTTTCTCCAAAATCGAGTCCATAACACCTATATCAGTTTTTTAATAACTTCAGTGATAACTGAGATAAACCATAAAATAGCCCAATTTTGTCCACTTTGTAGATACGCGCCTTTAAAATGTGAGTTATAAAAAATGTAGTCCGGTTTGAAATTAAAACAATTGTAATTCAGATGAAGTATTATCTGTTAATTACTTAGAAAAAAGTTTTAATTGATAAATAAATGGGCCACATGCTATGTCCACAAAAAAAACCCTAATTAAATATTTAAATTGTAATTAAACATTATTTTGTTGCAATTAAATTAATAAATTTTAAAAAATATATTGCAAAATAATTATAATAATAATAATTATACATTTTAAATGATTTTAATGAGTGCGATTTTAATTGTAGGGAAACCCAAAATTTAAAATATTTTTTTGTCATAGGTTTACCTGGCATTTGAAAATAAGGCAAAATACAGGGTGTTTCCTAACTACGGTAAAAAACTTAAGAGGGTAATTTCTTAGGTCTTTGTATAAAAAAGTGTTTTAAACATAGGTCCGGACTTGCTTTATTTCTTACATTAACTTTAAGTTTTAAAAAAATCGATCTTTTTTAAATATCAAAAAAACTCTTTAACCGAGTTAGATAAAATTTGGTACACTTATTTAATGTAATAGGATGTTTGTACAGCTCTATCTAGATCAGGATTATTATGTCCCGTGGCGTCTCAGTGAAACCAAAGCCAATATTATTGAGAAAAAAACTATGAATTATTCGGGAACTTTTAAATAATTCGAATTTGCAAATTATTTGTTTTGACTTTCGGATAGATTATTGATGGGTATTTGATTGGATTCGAATAATTGGCACCCCCAAATAAAAACCACCCTTCCCAAAGTTTTGTACCGTAGTAAGGAATAACCCGGTATAATATCAGTGCCAGACAAATAGTTTATAGTATAATTAGAACAGCCGTTTATACAATATTTTAAAAAAGCCCTATTTTTATTGCCTAAATTAAAAAAAAGTTAGTGTAATTATCCAGGTGTCTTCGAGACGATACTAGACCTAATAAATTGATAAATAATTGTCTAAAGATTACTTTTAAAAACACCCTGTAACTTTTTAACTTTTTTAGATAGAAAAATGAAATTTGGTATGTATTGGGAATTTTTGATTAAGGAGCACAGTGTTGCAATTCGGCCAAACAGCTGATAAAAATGGGTATCTAGATTCAATTTGTCAAAGAATATTTTCATAAATCACCTGATTAGTTATTAAATTTTATGAAAAATATTAAGCATCATTGTTTGACAACCTAAATAACACAAAGCAGGTTAATAGTCAATGTTTCGAGAAACTTTATATATAGCCATAAAGCGTAAGTTCTTCGGTATTTAGACTTCAACTGCAGATAAACCAACACTGACTTCGCACATTTTGCTTTATTGCTGAATTTTTAACGAAATCCATGATGGCAACCACTTAAACGCTTAACACCAGTTGTAGACTAACTATTATCTCGTTTTTTATTACATTCATCCCATAAATCATAGAAATTCTTTAAAATATAGAATATTAACTGTAACAACAGAAAGCAAATCTTGATTATGAAATGTTATTGTGTTCTAAATTTGCAACTGCAACGTTGTCAAGTCGCTCAATTTTAGTTTTCAATATTGTTTTTATATTTGTTTATTGACTGATCTATTTACTTGTTTTCTATTACCATGGCACCACCAGTATATTTTATATGACATATTATGACATTCTAAATACAATGACATCTCACATGTTCTTTTTGCTATTTCTGCCGTAAAAAAATATTTTTAAAAATTTCAATATAAAGTGCCATGATAAAGCTAAAATGATTTATATTAAGTAGGCATGGAAAAATAAATTTAACCTTCTTTTGTATTTTACAACTTCTCAGGGAGAAGTTAAAGTTTGCTTAATCTCATTTATAGTTATAACTTCTTTTTTTAATGGAACAATGGCGACTCGTAACGGCCACGGTCTCGTTGCGGTTATGTGTGGCCCGACCTTAAATCGATATTACATAATTAGCATTTATTATTATGATTAGTTTAGAATTATTTAATAGCATGCCTCTTGGATATGTACCTTTTCCAAAATGGAATAAGAAGCTTTTTTTGCTAACGACCCACCCTCGTTCAATTTTAAAAAAGGGAGTTATGACTATAAGTAGAATTTTGCAAACTTCGATTCCACCGAGACAAGTAGAAAACAAAAGACGATTATTCATTTTTTCATGGCTGCTTGACTTAAAGTAAACCATTTTAGCTTAATCATGGCACTCTAGATTGATTAAATTTTAAAGAATAAAATACTGACAGCAGAAATGTCAAAAATGACATATGAGGTTTTATTGTCTTTAGAATGTCATACTCCATAGTCATATTCTATCGAAATAAGATAAGACCCAGCAAACACTATTTGCCGGCAATGTACATTTTTCATATTGGCATTGATGGTAAAGCATTGGCAATTGGTGGCAATATTATGCCAACATCTTATACGCATTAAAAAGTCAACCCTAAATAAACACTTAATTGCCAATAAATTTTACATGCAGGCGAATTGCCGGCAAGCATACAAAAATGGCGGCATACCAATCCTGATTAAATAAAGCACGCGTTTTTGTTGCAGGCAAATAAATATTGGATTTTTGACGGCAAACCTTCAACGCATATTCATACTTTTTAAACTATATTATTAACATTGGTATTTAACTAAAATTAAAGCAATTTTTTGATCTGTTTTATTTATAATGGCAGCTAAACAACATTATTTTATGTTTTTTTACATAATTTAAAGGAAATGGCCTTTTCATAACATTTTATTGTTAAAAATAATGCAAATAAAAATTAGGTCAAACAAAAGGTTTATTATGTATTTTGGAGCGAATAAAAATAAAATGATGGTAAAATTAGCTACGTTAATTTCGACCGAAGGTGACCGCTTTGTGCATTTGTTTTCTACGTGGTTTTCTAGCTTTTTAGTTTCTTTTTTAAAGAAAAGAGTTTTTAATAAACATATTTAAATGTATTCATTACCTAATAAGTGTGTGTTGTGTGAAATATTATATATATTTAATAGTTTTTCTGACATACCGATAGATGGCGTAATGGACAATAAACTCCTACGTTTCTGCAATATCTTCGCTTTTTATCGTCTAAACCGTACCCATTGGACAAAAATAATTCGAGAGCGGTCTGCGGTAGGTGATCTCACTTAGCTTTGAAAGAAATATCTTCGGCTTGTGTAAAAATCTGCATCTCCAAGTTGGACAGTGTTCCGAGAGATGGAACTTTGCCTTGCAAGGAAATTGCATGCACTAAGGAGTTTTTTCCTATTTTAATTTTCAAATAAAATATCGCATCATTTTAGCTTTTTAAAAAAGTATATGCGACAATTTTCGTCAATAAGACGTCAGCTTGCTGCTTGGGAGTATCTGCATTTGCCCACTTTCGTGTCTTTTTGTTATCTTTTGCCAATAACTTATTAATGATGGATGCCATCATCTTAAACGCATTTTTTGCCAATAACTTATTAATGACGGATGCCATCACTTTATCTGCATCACGTGGCCTAATACCGGCCAATTGCCCACTTTCACGTCTTTTTGATACCTTTTTGCCAATGCCTTGCCATTAGAGAGTGTTGGCAATGCCAGTAAATTAAAGGTACAACGCCGGCAAAAAATGTTATATGGGGATATACCGGTGGCGCCATTTAAAATTTTAAAGTAGCAGTCATTTCTAGTTAATCCGGAAGTATAGAAAACAAATAAATAAATCAGTAATACATATTTATGTTAAATAACGATGTACCAAATTATATTTTTTATATTATATGGAAGTTACAACCCGTAAAACTTTAATTAAATTCTACCCAAAGATTTAAATATTTAGGTCGTTACTAGAACTATTATTAAACTTTTATGTAAAATATCAGCCACAAAGTATATTTTAATCTGTTAAAAATATATAAATATTTAAAATAGTATATGTATTACTGCTGATTTACCTGCAAAAATTAATAAACACTTTGGCTACATGTAACAAAAAGCAAAGAAAATACAAGTTCATTAATCAACATGCTACTTTGTAATATTTTTTACCACTTTACAAATTAAATTGTAATAATTTTGTTTAATTATTTTAACTATGTAGCAAATTAGAATTATTATGAAAGTAAAGTCAATTTAATACCACAAATTTTTTATAATAAATTATTCGTTAGCCATTAAATAAATGAGTTTTTTCTTGGTTTAAGTTTTCACTGAAACAAAAATTAAAAAACCACATATTATTTATACAGAAAAAAAAATATTATTTAAAAAATGTATATACATATATTTTTAAATGGTTATAAATAATAAGAAATAAGAAACTTTACTTTGGTTTGGCAAACCTCTACAAAATCTATACACCTGTGAAAATTATACCTGTTTTGGCTCTCTCAAAGTAATATTTTATTAAAATGTTTATTAGGTATCTTTTATAAGACCAACAGATTATTATTATTTTTTTTTTGAAAAAAATTAAAAGCCATTATTCAGATACAATTTTCATTAGTCATCACAATATAGTTAGTCTTTTATATTGTCTGGTATCTTGTTTTAAATAAGACGATTAGTCTAATAACCTATTTAATTATGTATGAAGTTGTTATATGAAAATATATTTTTTGTAAAGTGAGGCCGCCTTTTCATCTGCCTTTAGGTCTACATCAATATTAAGGGGGTTATCCCATGTGACGGCCTGTTTTTAGGGATTTTTTAGGATTTGTTTCTACAACCAGTAAATAGATAGAGCTATAAATTAATTTTTATTTATTAACATATATTTTGACATTATAAATATAAATTAGCGGCCTTTAAATCTATAAGCCTAGATGCACGAAATAAACTATAATCAAATGAATATACCAAATATTGGACTTTTGGTAGACATTTGAATAAAAAGCCCGCGAATTTTGCGCTATTTATTTTTTGGCTTTTTGATAAAAAACAAAATTAAAAATTTGGGTATTTTTAATTTTTTTTTTTTTCACCCTTTCGGGGTCATCCACCCAGGTCCGACGACCGCCCCCTAGGTGGTGCACTGCAGCCTGAAGGCTTATTGTACCTTGACCCCTACTCCTTCTCATTCACACCATTCATTCCATAACTTGGATGGTTGTTGCTCGGTCCGCATCCCCGAGCAGAAACACCGTGTGCCGTTGCCCAAAACACCGCTGTCGCCGGACACCCATCAAATTATGGGCGCGCATTCCACTGCTTAACTCCGGAGATCGACGCTCGCCGATACAACCGAAGCCGACACAAGCGCGCCTGGTATTTTTAATTAATAATAGTTCATTTCATACGTTTGCATGTGATAAGTGTACCCTACAAATTTTTAAGTCATTCGGTCAAGCAGTTTTTGAGATATGATGAAGGAAAGTTAAAAAAAAACATTTTTCAAAAAACTCGTTTACTGTTTCAAGTCCGCTTAAAACAATGAAAATATCAACTTACCCCAATCGACGATGCCTGGTCCAGATGGTATTTCTTTAAATTAATTAATTTAAAAAAATTTGCCTGTAGAAACTTGTATAAATGTATATTTGTATAAAACGGCGCCAGGTATCAAGCCGACTGTATAGAGTAGGGTGGACTTCGACTGCCAAGTTAGCGCTCCGAACACCTTCTTCTTCTAACTGCTGTATTTTTAAAACGACGACCTTGAATTTTAAAGAATCACTTTACTACCGAAAAGCAATTTATGAAAAAAGAAAAATTGACTTTCTGAGACCATCATATGGGATAAACCCCCTTAGTCAACAAAATTTGCAAAATTAAATAAATAATTATGTTTATATTAACCCCTTAATTAGGTTTCTTCTATGTGACTCAAGCATTTTCTGGCTCTTGGCATTTAAATTAATATGTCCATGAATGAAAGTGTAAAATTTGAGAATTATCGTTTTAAACAACGACAAAGTTTTAAGATAATATTTCCATATACTAAAAAAAATGTTTTCTAAATTTACAACGTTAAACGTTGGTTATTTTTAGCCACAGTTGGACGTGACAAAATTACAACTGACTTTTAAAAAGTAGTGTAAAAAATATGTTGTAAATTTACATAACTTATATGTAAAACGTAGACAAAACATGTAATAATGATATATTAAGTTATGTAAATTTACCAATATTTTTACACAACTTTTGTAAAAGTCAGTTAAAATTTTATCACGTCCGGTAGTGGCTAGAAATATCCTACGTCCCACGCTTGTAAATTTACAAAATATTTTTTCAGTGTATTTTAATTTATATTAAGCAAAGCACAACTCAATAAAAAATCGATAAATAAATAAATTAAGACGATAATTTAACAAAATTATTTAATTTTTATTAAAATTAAAACCGTTACAAATTTCAATTAATTTCAATAACTGATTTAAATATGTCTTATTTTTAACAAATTGTAGAGGTCATCAATCAACGTACCTAGTACCTATTTAAAATAATATGTTTACATTTTTGATTTAATTTTTAAGTTTTAGGTAAAAAAGTTATAACAAATACAAGTAGAAAGTTAGTAGTTTTTAGATATTAACAGTTAAGAATAGCCATATCGTATTAGGTACTGTTTAAGTCGGCACCAACGACGTATGGACCAGGTTTGTTTACGTTTGAGCTGTTGTCATCAATACATCACAGTAAAAGCGCTAAAATGCGGTTTGCCAAATTTAATTTTTCCACTCTAAACTTACTAACCACAAGTAGTTATTGGATAAGCCTCTATATTAAAGAATTTTGTAATATAACTTTTTAAATGAACAATACATATTTTTTTATCATTTTTAGATATCATAATAAAAAAATATGTTCAAATATTATAAGTAATTATTATCCCGGCAACGCCGCCTAGGGATTTTACTCCATCGTAAATAAAACATGAATGAACTTTTCCTAAACGCCCCCTTTGCTTAGTCATTTCTGTTGGTTTCTGTCAATTGACAATTTGGAAAGCAAAAGTGATCAAATAAAGCTTATAAAGCGTTTTTTGTGTGTATTTTCTGGTGTTTGTTGGTGATTAGAAAGTGTTTTTAAAGACAATATGAGTAGGCAGTGCTTTGTTTGTGAAAGGGTACACTATTCATTTCCGCACCTCACTTTTCACAGGTAAATAGAGACCAACGTCGTTGGGTGCATACTATCTACCAAGGTCAAAAAGTAAGTCCGCCATTTTCATTTCTCGCTTGCCTCACCCCCTTTGCCTATTAGGATTGTTGGCTTAATGTTTATCATAAAATTATGAATGAATCGCTGTGTCCATACGTCGTTGGTCGGCACTATTGCTTTTTTACGATAAGAAATACGAATTTGGTTAAATAGTAAAAAAATATATTTTTAAGCTGATTAACATGGTAATGTCAGAAAAACAACTGAAATTAGTAATTTAGCAATGTTGCCAACTGAATAAGTATTTTATGCAATGAAAATTTCTAACTGTTAAGATCATAGCTTTTTTGACAAAAAATGTACGCGGAATGCAATGGTGAAATAAAAATTATAATAATATAATGAGATAAGCACATTTGCGGTATATCATGTGACCTAGATATTAAATTGTTTTTTTGATATTGCCATGTTAATAAGCCTAAAAATTGACAATATTTTGCTAATTTATTCAAAGTCGTATCTCTTATGGTAACAAAGTTAGCAATAGTGCCGACTTAATACCCTGTATTTTCTAAAATTGCTAAATAAATATTTAATTGTCATATGGAAAATATTTAAGACATACACATTCATACAGCATTTAACATATACTTCATATTTTTATTGCGTCATTGAAATGCCGTCCAAATCCTATTCAGATGTAAATGGCTTTTTGCCAAACGACATGTTGTTTATTTGTACTATTATTTTAAATCCTTATTTAAATTTATTTAACAATTAATAATACTAAAAAATATTGGATTTCCTAAGCTTAGATGTTATTTCTTTTAATACTTTTAAAGCTTAAAATTATTTTTCGTCTTGTCATGATTTGTTCTACTTACATGTAATTTATTAACACTAATAATGCAATATCATAAAGTAACATACCTACGGATAAGAGAAACCATGGCATGCTAAAATTTTCGTACCGCTTTTGCGGCAGGCTTTGCGGCAGGCTTTGCGGCAGGCTTTGCGGCAGGCTTGTCATTTTTCCAGTTTACACTCTAAATGCGTCGGTCGAAGCCTTGCCTTGTGTAACATCAGCGGTGGGGAGACACGTAAGCTTACTGAAATGACTAACTGGCGGTATTTCAACGAGAAACGAATAAAATTATATTGGGAGTTTTCGCATGACCTGTCCTTAAATCGGCTATTCCTTGATAACTCTTATAATTTCCTTACTCTATGGCAATATCTACAATGCAATATCTTTTGCGTAAAGGCAGAGACAATTGTAGTTTCACCATAGACACCCAGAACAATGCTAAATTTTTGGTCATCAGCTTGGACGCTCGCTTCGTGGAATTTATGAAGCGGGTATCCATCGAGTACACACGTAAACAGTACGTATAATTTGGCGCTTCATGAATTTAGCCAAGCCAGCGTCCAAACTGATGACCAAAAATTTAGCATTGTTCTGGGAGTCTATAGTGAAACTATAATTATAATTGTCTTTGGTAAAGGTAAAGGAAAAGACAAGTTAGTGATTTTTTTTAACGACTTAATGCTTTTTAATTTTCTTTTTATTTTGCAACCTATCACATATTAGTTAGATTTATGAATTTAGAACAGACAAAAACTTATTTTTTTATCAATCCGAGGTTTTTCCAGCATAACCTATTGGCTTTTAAAATTAAGCTGGCAACGTTGTTAAAAAGCCCTCATCGGCATAATTTTGAACTAGTATGGGTGAACATGACAATTCATAGTCAAAATTTTCATGCTGTTGTGGCAGTTAATATCGTGTTTTTTTAAATAAAATTTGTTATGCCTGCATTTTAAGTTTAAATATTTAAGAACGTACGTTTTGTCACTTTATATGTTACGCGGAACGTTAGCTGGTAACTACTCTTTGTTTTATTTGGGTTTTTTAACTATGATGCCTAATATTTTATCTGAAATTTGATGCCTTGTTTTAAAAACGCTTCTGCTTCTAGCCGAGACACAAACCCAAAATCGTATATTTCTGTAAATATGGTAAATATTTTCGACACTTTTGATTTAGATACCCATTTTTATTAGCTGATTGACCGAATTGCAACACTGCTGCTCCTCAATTTAAATTGCCAATAGCATTTTTTTATACTTTCATTTAGGGAAGGTCCGGGAAGCCCCGCCGAGCGGGTAACGCCGTCCAACGTCATAATTTCTAAACGCAACCTTTAATTGGTCCGATATTTATAACTCAATACAAACAAAAAAGCTTAAATTCTAATTTAGCTAATGTGTGCTCAGCGAAACCGCTTTTAATCATTGATTCGTCGAAAAACGTTTTGGATGCAGGTTGATATTTTTTTCCTTTTATAAAAATTCAAACTTTACTAGGATAAATAAGTATTAATTTGCATAAGTAATATATCAAAATGTAGTTCATTGATTGTATTTTATTATGCATAATTAAAATATTATGTTAATGATTTTTAAAGCAAATTACAATTTTAAAGGAAAAACGCCTTATCGGGCCACCCAGAGAAAATTGCTCTGACCAAGGTGGCACCAAACCATATAATTGCCATTTAGCTGTGTATATATTTAAAATTTGTTAGAAATAACAACAATGTAAGCTATTTATATTATTTTTATAAATAAATAATAGTTTAAAAACTAAAAACCCGCTTTATATGCAACCGAACTAAAAATTAGAAAATAATTTTTCATTACAAAGAGTTTGTCACTTCAGAGTAAAAAGCGTGGGGTGCATTTTACTATTTTTTCATAACTTTTCCCTCATAGATATTTGCAAATAGAATAATTATAACATTTAATATATTAAGCACCCCATGCTTTTATTCTGAAGTGACAAACTCTTTGTAATGAAAAATTATTTTCTAATTTTTAGTTCGGTTGCATATAAAAGCGTGTTTTTAGTTTTTTTAAACTATTATTAATTTTTCATTTTTTAGTTCGATATATCAATTAGTTTTTTGAATTCCTTCTTTATCGGCTATAAGCAGCAATTACCATGTATTAGACTTATTGTTACTCCCGCCGTATGTATAAGGAATGAGCGAGTTGAGCATGGGACTACTTCGAACAAGTTTGTGCGGAACAAAGTCTGTCGGCCTTGCGCTGTGTCGAGTGCCTCGATTTACGATTAAGACTGAAACTGCACGTATGCTCAGATCACTCTCCTAGCTCTAGCTCGCTTACTCTTTCACAGAGGATCTGTAAAGGAATTTATTTATCCTGGCGGTCCTAATCAGGATAACGGGATACTGTTTTTAAATTATTGCATTGTCATCGGTGCTTGATACGTGTGCAAAGTTTCAAAGAAATTGAATCGCTGGAAGTTGGTAAAAAATTAGACTCAAAGATTCCGTTACATAGATAGATAGATAGATAGATACAACCCAAGCTAATAAAAGCGTGTTAAAAATAGAATAAAAATGTTTTATTTTTATATGTTAGGTCTTACCTTTTAGTCCTATGTCCAGGGCCAAATTTAGGTGTGTGGGGCCCCGGGGAAATTAGCGAGTTGGGGCCGCCTCCAAGTAAAATAAGTACCAAAAAGAAAGGTCCTTACCAATTACAAAACAACATATTGACAGGTGTGGGGGCCCCGGCCAGTGCTTCGCCTGGCCTCCACTTAAATTCGGCCCTACTTTTGCCCATAATTGTATTATTTAGAAGAATCTGAATGTCTAGAACTTATAATAAATGTTAGATATCCAGTAATATGGTATAATTTATTTAAAAAGTTTTATTTTATAGTCAATAATATCTTATTTGGTGAACGGCCTTCTTCACCTCCTTGGTGGGCAGCGTATTATAACCTATCGGTCATCTTCGCCCATTGGTAGGGTCTTAAAACGTAGTTTTTTTACGTTCACTTATCCAAAAATAAAGATTACCTTTAATAAAAATAATATATTTAAGCTATCAACGCTGTTTTTAATAAGGCTCTATATGTTATTGGCTCTTCACAATATTCAAATTTCGAAATCTCTAACATCCCCCTAATATCAAATTTAAAAAAGTTAAAATTGGTTGACGAAGAAATCGGTGAATATACATTAAATATACCTGTACGAGCCATTAAAATTTGAGGTTTTCTAAGGATCTCAGCATCAGATTCTGACTTGGTTCCAATGGGGTCACCGTGAAAGTGAACTCTTTCAAAGAAAAAAATCTTAAAATCGGTCCCCAATTGACAAAGCAATTGGTGTACGAATTAAAAATACGTAGGGTGTTCAGTAAGTTTTGAGATACTTTGTAACTAAACGGTACAGGAAAGTAACATTAATGTTTTTTGTTTGTACATGTCATGACATGTAGTAGTCCTACATAGCTATTAGTAAACTATCAGTTTTGCGCCAGTTCGTGTCCAGCGATTTTAGCGCAATGGCGTTGTAGACGACTATCGAGTGCCGTGCAATTTTGAAATACAAATTTTCACGTGGGTTATCTCAAGAACAGTGTTTAGAAGAAATGAAGCCTATACTTGGTGATGACTGTCCATCTCGTGTGACCATATACAAATGGTACAAACAATTTGGGCGGGGCTCGTTTTCGCTTGAAAACGCCTCACGCTCAGGTCGACCATGTGAAGTAGTTACCCCAGAAAACATATCTGCCGTCCAAAAGCTATAGAAACTAACCGACGAATTACCTATCGACAGTTAGAAGAGACATTGAACATTAGTTTAGCAACATTACACACGATCATACATGAGCACTTGGGATTTAGAAAAATTTGTACTCTTTGGGTTCCACACAAGTTAATTCCCGAGCAGCAGACACAAGGAGTGAATTGGTATAAAAAAATGATGTCCAAATTCTAGAAGGGTAAATCTAAAGACATAGTGTTGATCGTCACGGGAAGTGAAACTTACCTTTATTATTACGACGTCCCAACTAAACAACAGAATAAGATATGGGTTCTCGAAGGTGAAGAAACTCCGATCGAAGTTCGCTAATCAAGATCTGTAAAAAAATAATGATAGTTGTTTTCTTTGGTTCAAGAGAAATAATTGAACGTGTTTTGCTTCGAAAACAGAAGACCGTAAATGCTCTCTGGTACACTACAGTATGCCTTTCAAAACTTAAGGAAAAGTTAAGAGTGATTTGCCCAAACTCGCAACTAGCTAGCTGGTACCTTCATCATGACAATGCCCCGCCTCATCGAGCTGAACTTACCAGTCAATTTTTGAAAGATGCAGCCTTGAGACTTTTGGAACATCCGCCTTATAGCCCCGACTTGGCGCCGTGTTACTTTGGGTTGTTTCCTTTGTTAAGAGCCAACTGAAAGGACAAAAGTTTAAAACTGAAGACGCGCTACTGGAGGCCTGGGATAAAATATGCGCTGAAATTTCAAATGAAAAGTGGATAGCTATTTTCACTGACTGGTTTGTTAGAATGAAAAAGTGTATTCAATGTGGTGGAAATCATTTAAAGAAAATCAAATAAATGTATGTATATCTCAAAACTTTTCGAACACCCTACGTATATACAGTCGAACACAAAAACTTCTAAAAATAAAAAATAATATAATTTATAACAATGTATAGAGGAAGTTCGGTAAATATGGAATACCTATTCTTTTTGCATAGCTCTAATTTGTATGAGCACACTGAAAAATTCATTACATACATAAGTGAATGAGGTAATATATTGGTTACATGGAAAAAGCATACAAGTTGTAAAATGTTACACATTAAGGGAAATTTATGAAAAAATTTGCAGTGATGTCATTTTTGGGGGTGTGAAAAAGTGGCGGATAATATGGAATACTACTATCGGGTAATATGGAATAGATTTTACTAAATGAAAAAACGTTTATTTTATTTTTCGAACATAATTTATGAGCAGAAATCGCAAATATACACGTCACGCTCATTTCCAGTGCAGGCGTCATGTGCCCATCCCTCACACATCTGACATTGCACCCATATTTCACCAGCTTTGCTTCTGAAAACAAACCTTCACAAAAAATGCATTCTGCATCTGAATTTGGTTTTTTCGATATCAACATATTTAGAGGAATATCATCATCTGAAGAGTCATCGTTCATGTTGGACTTTCTTCTAACTAAATTTTCCCAGGAAGCTTCATCTTCTGACTCTGAAGTAGACGTCGATCTCATACGTGGTTTGGATTTTTTCTTTTGGATTTAGAAATAACCCCACTAGGCCCTGGAGCATCATCGTCTATTCTTCTCACAACTTTTTCTCTTTGAATTCTGATGCTGTCCTCCAGCTCTTCTTTGTTTGGCGTTGAAGTGAGTATTTTTGACTTACCACATTTTCTACCTCGTGTTCCCGCTTTCTTTTTAATTTCTGGTAGTGGAATAATATCAGTAGGATGCGTTTCAAAACTTCTTTCTTGATCTGACTCTAATTGTATTTCATTTAATGGATGACGTTCAGCTATAAAATCCTCTTCTGTAAAGATTCCCCGTCTTACAGGGTAAATTCCTGTGATGTTAAAACCTTTTATCGCTCTTTCGCCTGTCTGAATTTTCAGATAAGCGTTTCCAAACAACTCACACATATCAAAATGAGTTATTGCTCGATTATTCTGTCTCATAAAAACTCTTACTTCTTCATTATAGTAAGTTTTCAATGCTCCCATTACCGTTTTGTCCAACGGTTGTATTTTATGGGTTGAGTGTGGTGGTAGGCAAATAATCGTGACGAAATTTTGTTTAGCTGTCAGAATCACATCAAGATTTCTGGTGTGTGAATGATGTCCGTCCAATACCAGTAGGACTGGATTATCTTCATTTGGTTTTGAATAATCCAAAAATGTTCAAACCACTGGGTGAATAAATGGGTTTGAATCCACCCAGATGGATGGAATGCAAAAATGGATCCTGGAGGAGCCCCTTTTTTAGCTGCTCACTTGACTTTTTTCTTGGAAAAATAATCATTGGAGGTACAAAATTCCCAGCTGCGTTCATACAAAGAACCACAGTTACGAGAGAGCCTCTTTCTGCTGAAGTTATTGCTCCTATTTGCCGTTTTCCTCTCATCGCAATAACCTGTGGACATTTATTTTGAACAATGCAGAGCCCTGTCTCATCTACATTATAGATGCGATTAGGAGTAAACTTAAATTTATCCATTACATCCTCGAGTAAATCAAAAATTGACAGACATTTTCCTTGCTAAAACTTACTGCTCTAGCAACAGATGTTCCCGTAGGTTTCCTTATACTTAAAGTGTTTTTATGTCGTTTTAAAAATGCATAAAGCCAGTCCTTTCCCGCGGTTTCATTTAGAATGGAAAATGTATTTGGCAAGTTGTTTCGTCGTGCTAACTGAAAAGCCATTCTACGCACATCTTGACGTGTTAATCCAAAATATTTCCGTTCCATCTCTAAGAGATAAGTTACTAGTTCGTCTTCTAAAGCTGCAGGTAAAACTGGTTTTCTCCCAAGTGATGTCTTTCGTGATAAATCTGTATTGTCTTTGCAAAGCCTAAAAAGTGTACTACGAGGCACATTATATTTTTTGGCAGCTGCTAAAAACCCATTTTCTTTTGTTTAACGGCGTCAATTGCTTTCCGCATGTTCTCAAGGTCCCATTTCTGCCTTTGACCTTGATTGAAGGTACTAAGTGACATTGTAGAACTGTAAAAAACAGAAAATTTCACATGTCGGGTATTATGGAATACTGGGTTAAATGGAATAGGTGTGTTGGCGGGTAATATGAGATATTCCATATTATCCGCATAACCTCAATATAATATTTGCGTTAACTAATCTATTGTGGATGCAACTAACCAAACAAAACACTGCGTTTTACATGCATTTATTCCTATACAATACATACCTTATCAAGAAACTGATATATTATGGGAATGAACAGAAATAAACGATAAATTCCAAAGCCGGTATAAAACACTATACCTCTCGGAATCAAAATTCAGGTGCTAATGGTTTCGTCTCCTACGATAGACGTTTTCCTGTATGTACACGGACGATTGGTGAACTACAGCTGCTTAATAGGCGATCCGGTCGTAAGATGGCGCTTATGGTTAGAGAAATAATTGATATTCCATATTACCCAGACTATTCCATATTTACCGAACTTCCTCTAATATTTAAAAAAAAATCAGGTAAGCCATTTTCCTCGCAAAGGACTTTTAGAAAAACCATTGCCGTGTCCTGTCTTAGTCGCATGTTAGATTCCTGCATTCGTATTTTAACAGAAATGTATAGCAGCAGTTCACCTGTTATATTTAGAAATCGCAGTCTACCATGCAAAGCGCTTTCGTCTTTTGTTTTGGATTCAACATATAAATACAAGCGTTTCCGGTGATTTGGTTTTTATTTATAGCATGTAACTGTCAAAGTTTACGTCAAAATATAGTAAACCCTCTTAATCATTTTGCAGGTAGTGCTACTTTATTAATGAGCCATTAGGGTATAAAAGACGGCACAAAAATGTTAAAGGATTGTAATAAGAATGTAACATTAATAAATAAGAGATCATAATGAGCTTGAAAAGAAAAAGCTTGCGCTTTTTCTTCAGTTTGACCTTTGCCATTTAATTTTTTGTGTGTTTTAAAGATATTTTATTTATTTATTATTAAATATCATCAAATAGGGCTTTTCTGCAGCTAAATAATATTTTTTTCTACAACCCTGTTTTTCTTAAAATCTTTATCATGTACAGGGTGGCTCGAATTCGACGCTCATCATTGGGATTTCGGAAACCGTAAGAGATACAGGATCGGTTAAATGAAGCCAAGGTTGCGCAATTTGATGCTCAATAAAATGCGGTTTTGCGTTTTAAAAATTCCGAGTACTTCCGAAGATATTCGAAAAAACCGGAATTTTCAATTTTGGTTTCTATTGTTTCCTGGCTATATTTGTTAAGATAACTTAAAATGAAAACCCGTTTTCATGGCCAATTTTTCTGCTCTATATTTCAGTGTGATTAAATATTGAATCTGACGTTTCGGCTTCTGGCGATCATCATCAACTTAATTTTTTAAATACGGACCTGATATTTTTTTCAATTTAATTAAATCCTTTCATCACTCTTAAAACACTACATATCGCCACTTTGATATTTGCCGACGTTTCGTACAGAAAATTCCATCACCAGAATATTGCATATTTATTTAACCATAATACGGCCCTGAACTACGTTTTTAGGTATAAAGGTAAAAAAAGAATAAACTTATTACATATTCGTAATCTTTTTATTGCAACTCATTGATATCTAACAGCGGAAATTACTTTATTAACCGAAAATGTCATGAATATTAGACATAAGATACAAAAAGGTAGACAACAAATCAGCTTACATAAACAATTTGTAATACTATTTTGATGCCCATATTAAAAATAAACATAATATAATCACTATTATAAGTGTTCAAAGAGATAACCTTCCGCCTCGATGCATTTTCTTGCTTTGCTTTGTATTATTAATACAGCTCGATTAATTGTTCTCGCAGGAATGACAGCGACTTCCCTTATCAAATTTTGTCGTAGTACTTAAAGGTCGTGAAGTGCGTTTTTAAATAAACGGTTCTTAAGATATCCCCAAAGGAAATAATCTAGGAGACTAAGATCTGGGCTCCTAGCGGGCCATCTTGCAAAACCATTTATTGGGAAATATATGGTAAAGGAATTGAGCTACTTCCCTTCCATTGTGGGTAGGAGTTCCGTCTTGCTGCCACCATATTTCTTGAAATACTGACAAAGGTTGATTATCTAGGGCGTCTAAGACATCATTCCTAATCAAATTTAGATATCGTTCGGAAGTTAAGGCCCTTCGTAAACGAAAGGTCCAATAATTTTGTTTCTCCACATACCAACCCATACATTAAATTAAGTTCTCCCTTGAATTCGTACCTGCTGGTTAGTTTCTGTTAATAAAGTAATTTCCGCTGTTAGATATCAATGAGTTGCAATAAAACATTATGAATATGTAATAAGTTTATTTTTTTTTACCTTTTTACCTAAAAACGTAGTTCAGGGCCGTATTATGGTTAAATAAATATGCAATATTCTGGTGATGGAATTTTCTGTACGAAATGTCGGCAAATATCAAAGTGGCGATATATAGTGTTTTAAGAGTGATGAAAGGATTTAATTAAATTGAAAAAATATCAGGTCCGTATTTAAAAAAATTAAGTTGATGATGGTCGCCAGAAGCCGAAACGTCAGATTCAATATTTAATCACACTGAATTATAGAGCAGAAAAAGTGGCCATGAAAACGTGTTTTTCATTTTAAGTTATCTTAACAAATATAGCCAGGAAACAATAGAAACCAAAATTGAAAATTCCGGTTTTTTTCGAATATCTTCGGAAGTACTCGGAATTTTTTAAAACGCAAAACGGCATTTTATTGAGCATCAAATTGCGCAACTTTGCCTTCATTTAACCGATTCTGTATCTCTTACGGTTTCCGAAATCCCAATGATGAGCGTCGAATTCGAGCCACCCTGTACATAATGTTTGTTTTTCCTAGGACAACATGTAAAAATAGCAAATTAAATAGCACTGAGCTTTTATGCATAGAAAATGCCCTATATCACACACGTGTTACAAAGTATATTAGAAATAAAACTATCATTGTTGTCATATTATTATTTAAAATAAATTTATGCTTATCAGACTGTTAATTGGAATTACATTAAAAACCATGCAATATTTATTAAGTAAGGGCCTTTTTAAATTTTAAAATAATGAAGTCATACAAAGCTACTAGGTAGGTAGGTGATTTTTGATATAAAAATATTTTCAAACAGTATATTATACTGAGGTGAGGAAAAGTATATATAGTTAGATCCATATTTACTTAATTCTGAAAACGATGCCGCCAAGTACACAAAAAATGATAAAGCAAATAAACCCTTTGTAAACAGTGATTTATTGCAGCAAAAAATATTTAACCCGACGACTACGCCACGCGTTACAGGTTTTATGGTACGCCAGAGACGAAATAAGAGGAGTTTTTTTAAGTACGTGATACGTGTTTTTGCAATATTTTTATTTATTTATCTAAAAATATGTAATCAGGCTCTGTCGGAAGCTGTGCTTTCGAAAAAGTTTGTTTACTTTCTTTAATTTTTTGTGTACTTGTCGACATCGCTTTCAGAATAAAATAAATATAGTCTTAACTATAACAATATCACCATTGTGTTGCAAAGTTTTCAATTGTTTCCTTATTTTTCTGCAAAGACTAACAAACTTGATTTATTTTTGGAAACAATTTGTGGTCGTAGGAAAATAGTGCACATTACTTGTGTGAAAACGACTTTCCTACACTCGTGGGTTTGTCGCACTCGTGTAAAATTGGTCACTTGCAATGTAATATACTATATTTTAGTACAATACATAAAGTGTAAAAATAGGAATTTATGTAACAAGTGCATAAAGTGATTTTTTTACGAATGAGAAGTTTGAAAGCACGAGCCATTAGGCGAGTGCGGCAAAGACACTTTATGCATGTACTATATTTTTTCCACGACCGTATATATAAAAATTTCCCAACATACCATTTGATACATCAACAAAAATCATAACCTCTTATTTTTTTAAGAGACAATTATCCTCTTCATAACTATGCATTTCTTATTTAATTTTAGAAAATTGTACGTACTAACTTTTTGTAGAAATAATACTAAAACAGTATAAGTTTCCTTTTTAATTTCTTAGTCATCCAAGTTAATTATTACTATTAATTTTCAATAATTTCAATTAAATTTATTTGCAAACTGTCAAATTTTAAACCTAGTGACACATGAACTAAAAGAAATAATGATAAAATCAAAGGTAACTTGACCGTTTGGTTCAGTTGATGTCGCGTTTACTGTTACATCGCATAAATTGATATTTAAGTTTATTGTAGTAGGCATTGAAACAAAAACTAATTTAAAGTAAAAAAAAGCTTTAAAGTGTTAAAACAAGTAATCTTTCTTAACACTTTGTGTAGTGTACTAGAATAGAGTACTTTTACTTCATGTTAACGATTAAAAAAACAGCATTATTTATGAACGGTTGTAGAAAAAAAGTTGTTTTTATTTTCAGCCTCGACGTTTTTTCCCACACATTGAATTATTGCTTTGCGTTAATGCCTACTACAATTTATTTTAACATTAATGTATGTTGCATCCAACGAAACAGAAAACACTACATCAACTGAATCAAATATTAAGTTAGCGTAGTCATTATTTTTTTATTACTTCTTTAGCTTAAAAGAAAAATGCAAACTTTCTTGAAGCTGCCGTGGCTATAGGCATAATGTGTAAATGTGACTCCCACGAGATTAATTGTGTCCTTGATCTGCAGATACTTGGTCGAGTATAAGTAAAGGATGAAAATTTGATAAGCTTTTTTAGCCACAAGGAACGTAAGTTGTGTTTTGGATGCATTAAATTGAAATAAATTTTTGGCTTTCCAATCCAATATTAAATTAAGGTCCTGTGAAAGAGAATTCGCATTGCCATGGGTTTCTTTCCAAGTTAAGCTCTAGAATTGGATTAAAAACCTGAAAATTAAATTAAAGGGCACTTTTGTAATATAAAATGTTTAATTTTTAAGCAAGTACGTACATAAATACAATTTTTGTAAATAAAAAGTGAGCAATTTTTAATAAAGGGTGCAAATTTGAAATGTGGTTTCTGAAATAAAAAAGATTTAATTTTATTAGAGAACATTTTGCACCTCTTAAAATAACAGACGTTTTTTGGCCTCCCTTATGGTTATCGTTATTAAACATAACGATTACGGCAGCAGTTTAAAATAGAGATTTTGCAGCCTCTTTTAAGAAATTTATCTTGCGTCTGCGCTTTCGACACATAACCTTATTTTTGCCTGTGGTTCACCGATTTTAAAGTTAACGAAAAATCAGTATTTACTTTTATTCTTCATAAGATATAAATTGATATTTAAATATATGCAAACACTTCTGTTGATTTCGTTTTTTAAAGTAGATGCAAACAATACAGTATAAGCAAAACACAAAAAGTAAGGTTAAGTTTGGTAGTAGAATAAAAAGCAAGTATGCCAGATTGTATCATCTAAATTAATTACTGATTTAGAATATCCGTAAAAGTGCAAGTACGTTTGAATTTCCACTATTTGATTTTTATTACTACTATAGATATTTTAATTAACACGGCAATAAAATTTTACCCTTTAAATAATTGATATTAAAATTTCTACAATCCGGCAACCACGCAGTTTAACAATAACGATAACGATAAGCTCTTCGGTATTCATCCGTAATTAAAGGAGTCCGGTATGGTTAATAACGAGTTTTAAAGTTACGATAAAAAAACATAAATAATAAATCTTTAAAGAAAAAATAATTGCCTTCTCTACATTTAAACAAGCCATTTTTGTTCTATATAAGTTTAACCAATTACTGCTTATCAAGAGGAAATCCATCAAAAATCAGAAACAATGGAGCAACGACATGCAAAGCTTGACGGATCTAAATTCGATTCAAAGATTTGACTCAAGTAGGCTTTGACAGGATACGCTTTGTTTCGGTGATTCACGACAAGGCAACTAGATTTATGTTTCGAAATCCTACTGGTATCAACTGAATATATTTCGAATAATTTGATGACAGGTTATTGGCATACAACTTTGGATTGATGGAGATTGTATTGCTTTGATTACTTTTTTGCATGCGCAGCTGATTTCTGTCTTTCTGGGGATTAAAAAGAAATACGATGTAGTTACCTACTCATTTGTCAAACCCTAAAGAATAATACATTTTGGTTTGCGAGATTTAAAAGTATCTGCAGCTAGAGAAATAAAATTTGATAATATTATACCGGGTGTCAACAAATTTATTTGACAAGCCATAACTCCTAGAGTATTGGACATATCAATATGAGACTTGGTATAGGTAAAATGGTATTAGCAGAGAAAAGTTTAGCATATTTTCACTTTCTAGTCACTTCCGGTTTAACCGAAAATGGCCTAATTTTAAAATGGAACACTCTGTATATATATATATATATATATATATATATATATATATATATATATATATATATATATATATATATATATATATATATATATACATTGTTGGATTTCTGAGACATGTCAAAAATTTAACTTGATTTTTTTTAGAGCCATTTTAAATATAGCATCTAGGTAGCCATAATTAGGTGCAAATTAATATAGTGATCCTAGCCCATGTTAGAAAAATACGATCGTAAAGTTTTAGTTACTAATATGAAAGATAGGAATAAAATAATTTAAAAAATTTACATTTTCATGTCTAACTATTATTTTTCAAATGGCAATCCTTTTAGACAAGCACTTTTCAAAAAAGGTTTTTTGAAGAATCTAACGATACTATTTAACACATGTAATTTTGACCAGAAGTAAAAGGGTTTAAGTTATCTTATATGTATTTTCGACCAAAAGGATGCAGGCAGTATTACTGAATATGAAAGATAGTTGTTAGTGATTATCTTTATGGTTAAGGTACCAGATTTTTAAACGATCGAATATAAAAAAGGAAGTAACTTCTGCACGGTCCGACCGTGTTAATTTTTTTACATCTACACGATCTGATTCTATTTATGCGGTAAACATATGGGTAGAGGTCGCCTCCTATTCGGATCTCGTACTATTATTATTTTTGTCCCAGCTACCTGTAGTCCTTTGCTTTGGTTTAAAGTGTGACAACTTATTGTTCCTACGACCACTTGTGAAAATAGCAAATAGCACACTGGTTTCATGCATAGAAAATGCGTTATATTACACTAATGTTGCAAAGTACTTTACAGCACTAGTGTTATTATATATAAATATATTATGATGCAATTCTAAAAACTGCTATTGGTTTTTGCAAGTGACATAGTATTTATTGTTAGTAACAGTAAAAAAACTTTTTACTTACCTTAAATTGTACCTAAAATCTAATATTAAAAAGAGTAATAATAAAATTTCCAGAAAATTTAAAAACATAAACAAAAATAGACATAACCACAAAAATAACTTTCACTGACTGCTCGCTCAGTGGCACACTGTTGTCAGGTAAGTAGATCAAATTAAAAATCTTCCTCCCACCTTTAAGCACGCACATTATGGTTGCAGCCTTGCCGCTTGGCCGTTCGACCTAAAGAGCCAGAGAAAAAAACTCCTATAGATCAAATTCCTTTCTCTCTGTCTTCGTGTACTCAAACAACTAGTTAAATCTTTTTTTTAATCCCTTAATTAAACCTGAGGCTAATACACACTTTATGGATCCACTTTCTTTTATCCATTCATAAATAGAATCAGACCCTTCCGACGTTGCCAAATGCTTTCCATATTTTGCATGGTATAACTGACGTTTAGTAGTCGTTTTTCTTACTTTTAGGACTTTAGGTTATGCATTTACACATTTTATATTTTTCTTAAAAATATGACGAAAAAATGTAATTTTTACTTAATTTTACATGTGATGTTCAGTTTCATTAACTCCTTTTACCAATTTTACCCACCCAGCACCCCTTTTCACTCCCCGGTCCCGTAAGTTTGTTTAATAATATTTTTTAAAAACGGAATATTTTGGATATGCCCACTTACGTTTTATGTAGAAGAGTGTCCTAAAATATGTAAGTATCATTAATTTTTAAAAACCCTTAAAATAGCAGAAGACCGTATTAAACTATTACCGTTATTACCTAACCAAACCATACAATTTTTATTAAGTGAGGGCCCTTTTAAATTCCAAGATGATAAAAGTTATATAATGCTTCTAGGTAGGTGATTTTCGATGTAAAAATATTGTCATAACAGTATAATATAGCAGTTATAGCAGTGAGGAAAAGTACATATCACACCATTGTTGCAAAGTAAATATCACCCCTAGTGTTGCAAAGTTCCCTCAACTGTTTTCTATTTTTTCTGTAAAGACAAACTTTAATCTTTTTGTCTGGTGAATAATTTGTGGTCGTAGGAAAATAGTGCATTAGTACTCGTGCGAGGGTCGACTCCTCTTACACTGTAGAATGATCGACCTCGGCTAACGCCTGCGTACATAATATTCCCAATTCTCGTGTGTAACTAGTCAAGCCTACACTTGTAATGTAATATACTATTTCCCTCCGGTGTAATGTAATTTTAGTGCAGAATTTTATTCTCCCCCACATTTTCTGCACAAAAGTGATGCTTGATAAATATCAGTTACGAACAACCGTCTTTAAGATATTTCAAATCAAAAAAATAATTTGGCCAGCTCTCCGGACAGACACCAGCTGTCGTAAGGAAACTCAAAAGAGCCGAGTTAAGATTGAGTGCAAATCTGGGACACATTTTTTTACTTTGCTCGAAAGGTTGCTGGTTTGCCAGATACAGATTGTCAAATTTTTAATTTATTTTACTACTGGGACGACCCTGTATTTCGCAAACGATGAACTTTTAACTAAAGCAAATTGGGTAGTCGAGCTTTAGTTGAAAAATCTACTAGGTGTTTTTTTTAATAACCAGAAGTAGTTATCTTCATACATATATATATTCGTTCAACGCAACATACGTAAATCTGATTTAAAATTTATCACCTAAATATAAGCAATTAAAAAGTGGCTATTATCGCACAATGAAAAATATTGGAGTTCCACTGCCTGCAGCTCTTTTGATAGAAGTCAAGTTTGTTAATAATTAGTCTGATCTTTAATTAAGCGAAGCACTTAAACTCTAATTAGCTTGAAAACAGTAGCGTATTTAGATACGGGTTTTCTGAATGCAAATTGAATTTATTTATTTCTTTGCAATCTAAATTTGTTGGACAAATTTCAAAAATAAAATTATTTTTTAAGTTAACCTCTGTTTAATTTTACGTAGGGTGTTCGAAAAGTTTTGAGATATACGTATCATTTATTTGATTTTTTCAAAATAATTTCCACCACATTGAATACACTTTTTCATTCTAACAAACCAGTCACTAAAAATAGCTTTCCACTTTTCATTTGAAATTTCAGCGCATATTTTATCCCAGGCCTCCAGTAGCGCGTCTTCAGTTTAAAACTTTTGTCCGTTCAGTTGGCTCTTGACAAAAGGAAAAAACCCTTTGTCACACGGCGCCAAGTCGGGGCTATAAGGCGGATGTTCCAAAAGTCTCAAGCTCTGCATCTGTCAAAAATTGACTGGTAAGTTTAGCTCGATGAGGTGGGGCATTGTCATGATGAAGGTACCAGCTAGCGAGTTCCGAGTTTGGGCGAATCACTCTTTACTTTTCTATAAGTTTTGAAAAGCATACTGTACTGTACCAGAGAGCATTGACGGTCTTCTATTCTCGGAGCACAACACGTTCAATTAATCCTGAACCAAAGAAAACAACTCATCATTATTTTTTTACAGATCTTGATTTGCGAACCTTCGGTCGGAGTTTCTTCACCTTTGAAAACCCATATCTTATTCTGTGGTTTAGTTGGGACGTCGTCATAATAAAGATAAGTTTCATCTCCCGTGACGATCGACACTATGTCTTTAGATTTACCCTCCTGGAATTTGACATCATTTTTTTACGCCAATTCACTTCTTTGTGTCTGCTGCTCGGGAGTTAACTTGTGTGGAACCCATAGAGTACAAATTTTTCTAAAACCCAAGTGCTCATGTATGATCGTGTGTAATGTTGCTAAACTAATGTTCAATGTCTCTTCTAACTGTCGATAGGTAATTCGTCGGTTTGTTTTTATAGCTTTTTGGACGGCAGATATGTTTTCTGGGGTAACTACTTCACACGGTCGACCTGAGCGTGAGGCGTCTTCAAGCGAAAACGAGCCCCGCTGAAATTGTTTGTACCATCTGCATATGGTCGCACGAGATGGACAGTCATCACCAAGTATAGGCTTCATTTCTTCTAAACACTGTTCTTGAGATAACCTACGTAAAAAGTTGTATTTCAAAATTGCACGGCACTCGATAGTCGTCCACGACGCCATTGCGCTAAAATCGCTGGACACGAACTGGCCCAAAACTGATAGTTTACAAATAACTATGTAGGACTACGACATGTCATGACATGTACCAACTAAAAAACATATAATTTTACTTTCCTGCACCGTTTAGCGTACAAGCATCTCGAAACTTTCTGAACACCCTACGTATAACCAGGATGACTTGCAAAGTATGTTTAATTATTAATTACACACTTATGAAGAATTAATTACCCGGCATTTATTCAGATAATTTGTAAAAACAGTAAAGGCTACAAATATTTTAGGGACGTTCCAACTATAGACCCATTTCACTCCTCAATGCTTTGTAAAAAGTAATGGAGAAATCCATTAACTCGCAAATTCTTAGAAGATTTAGAAAAACATAAAATTTTGGCACGACAGGTATAGTAACGGATTTCGTCACAAGAGATCTACAGCAGATCTTCTTTCCTTCGTTTCACACAACTGGAACAAGTCTCTTGAGTTTCTAGGTGAGTCCCAGATCGTTGCTCTTGATATATCTAAAGCTGACCAAGTCTGGCATGACGCACTTCTTAATAAACTTCCTCCTACGGTCTTCCAACTAAACTCTGCTCTTGGCTCTCCAGTTATCTTTCTAATCGACGTATATCAGTCATTGTTGATGGCCACTCTTCAAGCTTTCACGAAATTAATGCTGGAGTGCCTCAGGGTTCAGTACTAGCACCAACTTTGTTTCTTCTTCACATCAACGACCTTCTTTCTTCCACAACCAATCCCATTCATAGTTATGCTGACGATAGTACCCTTCACTCCACTTTTCAGGTTCCCAAACCAATCTCTCAACCTGACTTGGAAAGCAAACGCAGGGCGATGCAGATATCTCTTTCACAGGATCTCAATTTGATATTGATTGGGGCGCCAAAATCTCGTTCAATTTAATGCATCCAAAACACAATCGTGTTCCTTGTCGCGAAAAAATCATCAAACACTCATCCTTTGCTTATGAGTGGCCAGGTTTTGCAGAGCGGGGACACATTTAACCTTGTGGGCATCACATTTGAGAATAACCTTAACTGGCATAAACACATTGTATCTATAGCCACCGCGGCTTCAAAAAGCTTGGATTTCTTTTCCGAGCCAAAAAGTATTTTTCTCCTTCCAATTTATACACTTTGTATGTGTCCCAAATTCGACCCTCTCTGAATATTGTTCTCATGTCTGGGGAATGGCATCCCCTACAACCCTCAGCATTCTTGATGCCATTCAAAGAAGGGCTGTTCGTCTTATTAATGATCCTTACTTACTCAAAGACTTCCTTCTCTTGCCCATCGTCGAGCTGTGGGAGATCTATCGCTCTTCTATAGATACTTTTACGGCTTCTGCTCCGACGAATTATCCAGTATAGTCCCTCCTCTTGCAGTTCCCAAACAGAGAAACTCGTGGTGCCGCGCGTATGCATCCCCATCAGTTCAATTGGACAGGCCCCGAACTTCCCATTTCGTTCGTTCTTTTATCCCCTAGAGTTTCTAGACTGTGGAACCTGCTGCCAGCGGAAGTCTTTCCATCTCCAAATCCTTCAAGCTTTTAGCCGTCCCGTGTTAACAAACTCCTCTTTACCCTGCTTAAGACACCCACGCGTAATGGTACGTTGGTATTTAGGCTTTCAGCCTTCGTGGATTGTCCAAAGAAGGTAATTTAAATATCCCTAAAAAAAAATAGCATTGACTTTTGTTATTACTACCGCAATTACCCTTATTAGAAAAGAGAAACAAGTAACAGCGATACCCAAGCATCAAGCTGACGTCATTATGACGTCAATTTAAGTAATTTTTGGTCATAGGACGTCATCAGACCACAATTATGACGTCATTTTAATGACGTGTTATTGACGTCGTTGAAGTGACGTCTTTTCGACGTCATTTTTTCGTCATACTAGCTCATGAAAATCTAATGACGTCATGTTTAGAAAACCCCCAGGAAAATTTTGTGACATTATATGATTCATGTCAAAATCCAATCAAAATATCATATGACAGAAAAATAAAACTAATAATTTTACAAAATTGAAATAGAAAAAACTCTACCGATAGATGGCGTAATGGACAATAAACTACTACGTTTAATTCAACATCTTCGCTTTTATCGCCTACACCGTACCGATGACACCAAAATAGTTCGAGTACCGGTCTGCGGTTGGTGATTTCAGTTAGCTTTGAAAGAAATGTCTTTGGCTAGTGTAAAAATCTGCATCTCCAGGTTGGACAGTGTCCCGAGAGATGCGACCTTGCAGTGCAAGGAAATTGCAAGCAGTAAGGAGTTTTTTCCTATTTCAATTTTCAAATAAAATGTCGTATCATTTTAGCTTTAAAAAAATATATATGCGTCAATTTTTCGTCATCTTAAAGACGTCATTATGACGTCATTAACGGGACGTCTTTTGTCTGTGACTTAGGGAGGTCAATTTAACGTCATTTTGTCGTCATCTTATGACGTCTTTTCTGACCAAATGTGACCAAAAATGACTAAAAAGAGACGTCAATAAGACGTCAGCTGATGCTTGGGTAGTTATGGTATTTTTGTAGAAAATATCCCATTTTGACCGGAACACGGTTTTTAAATGTAATTTACTAATACCTTTTTTTTAAATGGGACAAAATTGTATAAGTTTATGTTTTAGAGAATTAAATTAAATTTCAAAATTTAAAGTTAAAGAATTACAGTAAAAAATATTTTGTCAATTTTTTTCATTATGCGTTAAGAGTTTTTAATGCTGCTGCCACACATTGGGCGAACTTGTGGCCGAACTATTTGTCGAAACATTTGGCAAACTATTTGTAAGCAAGCGTACTCGAGAAAAAATTGAGCCAATTAGGACGAATATAGACGAAGTACTTGTCCACACAATGGTTGTGTGCCAAAGTTTGTCGTAGTTGGCGGCGACAATAATTTAAAAGAAAACAGTTAATATGAATACATTTTTTTAAATTTTGCTCTCTTTGCCCATTATTTAAGTTGTAATTCGTAATGTAAAACATTGACAATTACTTTTTTTCTTACGCTCATGCTTTACTTTAAAGTTTGACATAAAATTTAATTTTCTACAACATTTACTTATCCAATTTTGTTCTATTTTTAAAAATAAAAGTGGTTAGCTCCTGCACATTTTTCATATTTTTAGTTATAACTCCGGACTATGTGATCGGTACATAATCCCAAACTAATAAATACAAAATTTCCAAAATGTCGTTTTAAAATTTAAAAATGTTTGGTGGTCCTCTTGTAACACCTATCCTGGGATACACTGCTGTATATTAAGTTCCCACACAAAATTAAAAAAGTGCAGAAACTGAAAATATCCCCTTTTGAAAAGACACTCCTTAGTTCTAAAGCAAACTTGTTTTTTCATAGTGACTTTCCATTAGCTCCAACCAAAAATCTGAAATATTATTTAACTTTTATCGCTTCAGCCTAGATAATTAACATACCCGTTACTCTTCTCAAAACCGTTTAGTCTTCATTACACCGTTTAAAACCTAAATTTAAACACAAATAGACAAAAAGTATCCAAATAAATCAGCAAAAAGCACCAAGTTAAACGTCGCTAAAGAGCTATAAAGTAATGGGCTATTATTCAAGACATCTAGAACATCTGTTCCCGACAAAAAATCCAAAACAATATTTCCATGACAATTTTTAAGTGAACATGACATCAAAAACAAATAAAAAATGATCCACAAATATCTCGACATAGTCGACGTGCACACACTAAGACGGCGGCAGCACATATCTGTGTCGGAAGTTAAGAGAGGCAACTAAACGATCATTACTAAATATTTATTGCCTGGGGCGTTTGGAAGGATTAATAATCATCTATCATGGCCAGACAGAAACAGCCGTGCCATTTGACATTCCAAACCCAACAAAAATGTCTTGAAACTGAATTAAAATGAAAAATAGTGTAGAGGAATTCTTCGCTATTTTTCCCAATTATTTCGAGATGTTTAGGTGTGATATAGTTTTCTGAGATATTTGTGGCTTCTTCCTATTTCTTCGTACAATAACGTGACTCTAAATTTGGAATTTTACCATTTTGTATTAATGATGTATAAATTAGGTATTTTAATTGACAAATAAAACTACTGTCTTTCACCACTAAATGCTCTTTATTCTATGTCAGTCATTCAAAATTTCAGGGGGACATGTTTCGACCATAGAGATGGTCATCATCAGCCTAAACACAACCTCAATTAGTTAAAGCAACACTCTTAATTTTTGAATAACTTACCCAAAATGGAAGTGAAGAAGTCCTCAAAGAGATTAGAAAAAGTTTATTATTTGAAAATATAAAGATGAAAAAATGGGGTTGCGTTAATGGAAAAAGCCTACATTTGGTGGTGGTTATTTAGAATAAGACAAAATTGTTTGAGCCCAAACAATCTAAAACAAAGAAAAAATTTTTCCTTTAATTTTTGTCCAAGAAACAATCTTGTATTTAGTCAAAATCCCCAAAGAAAACTCCCAATATTCATTTTTATATATTAGGAAACAGGGGTTGGTACTTACGGTTACATTAAGCTTTGACTAAGTTAAAGTTAAATTAAAATTACATATTCCTAGACTTCTTAAAAACTAAACATTCCGTAAGGGTTCCTGAGAAATTCTTTTCTTTTCCTTCCCATTCTATATTTTTTTCAAAAAATTATCCCTGAAAAACTCAAACGGCACGTGCTAGTGGAGGATTTTCTAGAACTGAGATGGACTTTGACCACCAAATGAGAGCTAATGGTGGGTTTACACCCGACACCCGCCTCACGATAATTCGTTAAACCCACCATTAGCTGTCATTTGGTGGTCAAAGTCCATCTCAGTTCTAAAAACTCCACTAGCACGTGCCTTTGAGTTTTTCAGGATATGTTCTGAAAAAATATGAATGGAAGGAAAAGTAAAGAATTTCTCGAACCCATACGGAATGTTTAGTTTTAAGGAGTCTAGCAATATGTAGTTTAATTTAACTTTAACTTAGTCAAAGCTTAATGTACCGAAGTACCAACCCCTGTTTCCTAATATATAAAATGAATATTGGAGTTTGGGGATTTTGACTTAAATACAAGATTGTTTCTTGGACAAGAATTAAAGGAAATTTTTTCTTTGTTTTTAGATTGTTTGGGCCCAAACAATTTTGTCTTGTTCTAATAACCACCAACAAATGCAGGCTTTCTCCATAACGACCCCATTTTCATCTTTTATATTTTCAAATAATAAACTTTCTAATCTCTTTGAGGATCTCTGTCACTTCCTTTTTGGGTAAGTTGTTCAAAAATTAAGAGTGTTGCTTTAGCTAATTGAGGTTGTGTTTAGGCTGATGATGACCATCTCTATGGTCCAACATGCTCCCCTGAAATTTGAATGACTGACATAGAATAAAGAGCATTTAGTGGTGAAAGACAGTAGTTTTATTTGTCAATTACATTACAATGCCACAGCATTATGGACTTACTTCTCCAATTAGGTATTTTAGTTTAGCATAATAACTTCTTATTTAGTGTTTGCTCAGAGAGACGTCTTATATGTTATAAATTGTTACCCTAATTCGCAATCCTCCAGAATTGATTAAAACCGTGAAATTTACACCATGCACTAAATTGACAATTAGCGAGCGTTACTCGAAAACCTCCTGTCATAATATTATAGCTATAAATTAAAAATTAATTAATCTCCGATTATAAAAATACAAGGTTTGCGAATTAGGGTTGCTGCCTTTTCACATTGGCGGGAGCTGAGCGACGGACGACACTATCGAAGTGTTTGAAGTCTTATGAGACCTTTCACACCTTAAGAATCCGGAAAGCCAGGCAAACTCAAAGGCTTCATATAATTTTTTATTACTCTGGTCGGCGAATCCGGCTTAGTGTGAAACAAGGATCATGGTATGATTCACCGACGCAAGCGCTAGAGCCATTTTACAATACCAGCAATGTTCTGAATGGGTCTGGCGCTTGCGTCGGCGTCGGCGGTTAGCTACCTGCCGCGATCCTCGAAATCATACCTTAACGATATCTTTTCACCAAAACGAAGTTTATATAAATAATAAATTATTAATTATACAGAGCGAAACTTTACGAGGTAATTCCTAAAGTCGTTTAACAAAAACAAAGTTGCTATGAATAATGAACATAGGTTCAAATTTGCCAAATTTCTGAGATACAGGGCGTTTAGTTTTTAAAGAAACGTCGGTATTTTATATATTTGTAATATTTTAAATATCCTTTACCTGTTGATTTTAATTAGGTACAATTGTTTCAAGTATTAAGGTGCTTAAGGCCAGGATTAAGGGGGAGGGCAGGCGGGTCTACTGCCCTAGGGCCTCCACATCCAAATTATGGGTCTCCACGAACGATTATCCTTTAAAAAGAGTGTAAAAGTTGTAATGGGAAGCATAAGGACCTTTTTTGCTCTTCACAAAGGTTTGGAGACCCAAATTTTCACTACGTATATACTTTATACAGTAATGCCATTGCATATTTATTGATGATCCCCAATTTTTTGGGTACAAACCATTCATTTTTAGGGACCCCCAGGGACTCCGCACCTCTAAATCCGGCCTTTAAGGCGCTTCTTTAGCCCTTACTTGTTTGTAATTTTGTAATTATTGAATACGGTGGCATTTTAGTGGACACCACAGCTAATATTATAAAAAAATACGCAACTGACTTTATTTTGATAGTTTTTAATTTTTTCCGATTAAGTAATAAGAAATATTTTTTTAGGTTTTATCGCCTTTAGCTTCTTATTCAAGAAAAAAAATCGAAGTTACTTTAAAACACAATCTAAAAATTATTTACAGTCAACATAAAATAAAATTAAAAAATTAAGACAAAAATACAATTTAAATAATAAAATGGGTTAGTCTTGTATCTTATATTTTAAGTGGTCATTTATCTTATTTACTGTAAGATAAAAATTATTTATTTTTGTTTTTGGTTTTTATTTTATGTTCTTTATGAATAATTTTTAGAATGACTTAAAGTGGCATTTTGTTTTGAAAACAAAGCTAAAAAGAAAGAAAATACAACCTTAGGAGACCAAACAGTTGTAGACAATTGCAAAAAAGTCAGTGACCTACTTTTTTTCTCTTAGTAATATTGGCTGAGATGCCACTGTGGCCAATAATTTTAATTAAGTTAAAGCTAAATCAGCGCCTTATTTCCTTTAACACCCGTACCAAATTTAAATTAAATCGGTTTAAGGAAATTAAAGAATTCAGCAAGTACCGACTTTTTTTTAAATTTTAACACCATGTTTTAAAAAACGAAGCAAATATACAGCTACATTGAAACTCTTTTTCTGAAACACCGAAAACAGCCTGTATACTACTTGGCTTAAAAAAATAATTATTATAAATATATTTTTTTAATAATAAGACAGCTTTCACCACAAATTCACAGAACGTTAGCAATTAAGGGCCACTGCACACTAAGCACTCAGGCCGCAGTCAAATATTTTACATGGTATTTAAAAAGTAATGAGAGGGCCGTGAGCGTAACGTGAGCGGAGCTCCTAATGTGAATAGTAACATAAATATTGCATGTGAGAATATTATTTTATCGGACCATCATCGTCAGCTGAGCGCGACCTAAGCAATAGTGGGCAGTGACCTTAAGAATTCGACCAAGCTATATCTTTTTAACTTCTTTTTCTAAAATTCATCATGCATTAACCACAAAATGTTGATTTTATATCTGCATATGAACAAGTTTCATAAATATTTCCTTTTATTTTAAAAATTTTTATTAAATATTTATAGTATTAATAATTTTAATGAAAAAATCTCTAGACAGTCATGCAAATAATACTAAATACTAGTTAATATTAATATTTAACACCACTCTCTGTCTGATAGCCAGTTGAGTGCATAATAAAAATAAATTATATCTACACACGCAAAGTTATAAGCTGTATACCATAATCTACGTGCTAACAGCCTTTTCTTAAGTATGTAGTCCTATAAAAAAGCCCATAAACAAATAAGAAAATTAGTATTGAATTAACGAACCGACTAAGCACTATCTTTTTAACGGCCCATAATAAAACGAAACAAATATATTTGGAAGGTTTCTTATCAGTAAATTTATACGAAAAAAGGCGCTCAACTTAACAAAATTTAGGTACATCACTTTTCAATCGTTTAATGGACATTTTATTCAAATTCGAATGTGTTAATTAATGTATTCCGAATGATCCGAAAGATTAGTGCAATTAAAGAGAACGAGCTCCCGGTTTTAGACATTCCACCATCCGTATCGACCTCAAAGACACCAATTATACCAAATTGGTGAGAATAAATTATCGCTACGATACTAAAAACAAGCACCTGGATGGCTACCTCACAGATAATTAAGTCCATAATGATTTCTTGAAATCCATTGATGTCTATTAGTGAGGAAAAAGTAATTTTTATAAAATATTTTAGGAATTGTGAACTTGAATTTAATTATTAATTATTTATTTAATCCAAGCAGACAAATTTAAGCGTATAATAATTATTCTTGTTTGCAAAAAAACTGTTTTATTCTTACTCATATCGAATTTTGCATAATTTTTGTAGATTTGATCTTTCTAAATAAAGACATACAGTTGAAAAATATGCATCACCTCACGGATAGTATATGATATATAGGTACATTATAAATTATAATGATTATAAAAATGGAAGACATAGTTCGTTCTGGGACCTAAAAACAAATTAAAACGTGTGTAAGCCTGTTTTTAGTAAAATTTTATTATGATCCGAGAGAATATTGTAATTAAATAGAATCACCTTCCGGTTTTAGACATTTTACCATCTGTATCGACCAGAAAGCACCAATTATACCAAAATGGTAAAAATAAATTATCGCTACGTTGCTACGTTACTAAAAACAAGCACCTGGATGGCTACCTCACAGATAATTAAGTCCATAATGATTTCTTGAAATCCATTGATGTCTATTAGTGAGGAAATTTGCAATCATAATAAAAATATGCAAAGTAATTTTTATTAAGTATTTTAGGAATTGTGTACTTGAATTAAATTAATAATTATTTATTTAATCCAAGCAGACAAATTTAAGCGTATAATAATTCTTGTTTGTAAAAAAACTATTTTATTCTTCTCATATTGATTATTGCATAATTTTTGTAGATTTGATCTTTCTAAATAAAGACATACAGTTGAAAAATATGCATCACCTCACGGATAGTATATGATATATAGGTACATTATAAATATAATGATTATAAAAATGGAAGACATAGTTCGTTCTGGGACCTAAAAACAAATTAAACCGTGTGTAAGCCTGTTTTAAGTAAAATTTCCGAAAATGATCCGAGAGAATATTGTAATTAAGTAGAATTACCTTCCGGTTTTGGACATTTTACCATCTATATCGACCACAAAGCACCAATTATACCAAAATGGTAAAAATACATTATCGCTGCGTTGTTACGTTACTAAAAACAAGCACCTAGATGGCTACCTCACAGATAATTAAGTCCATAATGATTTCTTGAAATTCATTGATGTCTATTAGTAAGGTAAAAGTAATTTTTATAAATTTTTTAGGAATTGTGTTTTTGAATTAAATTATTAATTATTTATTTAATCCAAGCAGACAAATTTAAGCTTATAATAATTCTAGTTTGTAAAAAAACTGTTTTATTCTTCTCATATTGATTATTGCGTAATTTTTGGAGATTTGATCTTTCTAAATAAAGACATGCAGTTGAAAAATATGTATCACCTTACGGACAGTTTATGGTATATAGGTACATTATAAATATAATGATTATAAAAATGGAAGACCATCTGTATCGACCACAAAGCACCAATTATAGCAAAATGGTAGTTTGCAAAAAACTGTTTTATTCCTCTTATATTGATAATTGCATAATTTTTGTAAATCTGATCTTTCTAAATATGGACATACAGTTAAAAAATATGCATTACCTCAAGGATAGTATATGGTATATAGGTACATTATAAATATAATGATTATAAAAATGGAAGACAAAGTTCGTTCTGGGACCTAAAAACAAATTAAACCGTGTGTAAGCCTGTTTTTAGTAAAATTTTATTATAATCCGAGAGAATATTGTAATTAAATAGAATCACTTTCCGGTTTTAGACATTTTACCATCTGTATCGACCACAAAGCACCAATTATACCAAAATGGTAAAAATAAATTGTCGCTACGTCGCTACGTTACTAAAAACAAGCACCTGGATGGCTACCTCACAGATAATTAAGTCCATAATGATTTCTTGAAATCCGTTGATGTCTATTAGTGAGGAAAAAGAAATTTTTATTAAATATTTTAGGAATTGTGTACTTGAATTAAATTATTAATTATTTATTTAATCCAATAGATCCATGCTAATAATAATTCTAGTTTTCAAAAAAACTGTTTCATTCTCCGCATATTGATTATTGCACAATTTTTTGTAAATTTGATATTTCCAAATTAAACATACACAACACCTAATTTGTGCAGACCTTGTTTAGTACGCAATTTCATTTTTTCCGCACTGTCTTTGCTATATTCGACTCGTCAACGAACTGTGTGTGTGGGAGGCGAGTAAAGGGGAGTAAAGGCAAGCAGCAGCGCCTTTGCGAGCAGTGGGGGAGAGTACGCGCCATCGCCGACCGCTTCCGGCTCGGGGATCTTCTTTCTTCTGAACCGCGACAGTCATGTTACTTAACAAAAAGCCCCTAATAAAAGTAGTTGGTAACCCCTGATATACAATTAAAAATGTGTATTACCACAGGGCTAGTACATAGTATATAAATTGTAAATATAATGACTGAGAAAATGGAAGACAAAATTCGTTTCAGGACCTAAAAATAAAATAAACAGTGTATAAGCCTGTTCTTAGTAGCATTTTACCACGATCGAGGGATTACTGCAATTAAAGAGTGTCAGCTTCTGGTTTTAGATGTTTCATCATTTGTATCGACCTCAAACACACCAATTTTACTAAGTTGGTGAGAATAAATTATCTACGATACTAAAAACAAACACCTCACTGAAAATTAAGATACTTCGAGAATTTTTAGGTTTAGAATAAATAAATTATTATTTATTAAATTCAAGCAGACCAAGTTAGGTATAGGTGCAAGCTGTTAAAAAGTTAAAATTACAATTAAAAATATTTACTTTCCTTAAAATATTTTGTTTGGGGCATTCAAATTTATAAAATTTTGAATTTTACCCTGAACATGGGAATATTATTTAAATACGTACAGTTTATTAATACGATATTAAAATTCTTCGAGCTAAAATACATCGATTGACTATCTTGAATTACTTAACTAAAAATACGGGAAAAGTCAAAAAATATGCCATTTTTTCCTCTTAAATGGAATACCCTGTACCAATCATTCTACCAGAAATCACATTCTAACCGGCCCTAATATCATTGGCACAACCAGGGGGAGCTAGGGGCTTAGCCCGAGGTGGCAATTAACCCCCAAAATTATTAAATATTTAAAGTATATTACTGTTTATAAACAGGGGCTTAAGCCCCCAAAACCAGAGGCTGGTTTGCGCCACTGCCTAATATGTTTTTCCTAAAAAGGACATGAACATTTCATTGCATCTTCTAAAATAGTATGGTACTTTATAGTCCTAGAGCTAGTGAACCCTTCGAGTAATGTTAGAGGTTTATTGTGTGTCCTCCGTCCATAGGTTAGAGCACGCTATCCAAGCCGGTCTGTTTAATCCCAGACTCCGCAAGCTTGAGAACTGGCCCCTTGGTATATCTTGCCGCTTTAGGTTTTTCTTCACCCAGCCTTGCAAGACCGCAGACGACAAAGGGCTTCGCAGTAGCACCATACGTGTTCGCGGTTTTTCCTCCTCCTGGCAGAACCTACATAGGTTTTCTTCTGCCAGGCCCATAGTTTCCAGGTGTTTATTCAGTCTGCAATGACCTGTCAGTTGACCCACTATTATTCTTACTGCCTTCCGGTTATAATTCAGAAGGTCTTTTGTAAATTCTGGCGAGTAAGCCTTGATGAACACTTTCGCCTGACGCTGTCCTGGTGTTCTCCTCCACCGGTCTTGTGATTCCCTCATAATCCATGATCTAATGGATGACCTTACCTGGCATGATGGAATACCACAGTAGGGCTCGGGACCTACCATTGTCCTACCAGCCCCCTCCTTTGCCAATTTATCAGCTTCTTCATTGCCTTCGTGGCCTTCGTGTCCTGGTACCCAGGCAATGGTTAGCTTGTTGGACGCACCACCTCTTCCAGGGCAATTACGCAGTCCCGCACCAGCTTGGAGCTGATTTTGCATGAACTGAGTGCCCTGATGGCTGCCTGGCTGTCCGAATAGATTACTATGGTTTTATCCTCACTAGCTCCTTCTGATGATTTCCTAGCGCATTGTTCTATGTGCTTACAATTTCGGCCTGGAACACAGTAGGGTGTTGTCTGGACCCAAGTTTATTTTCGTCCTTGGTTTGTCCCTATATATACCTGCTCCAACTCCAATGGTCTGTTTGAGCCGTCTGTATACCGAGATTAGGTCGGCTTTGATGGGGGCCACCGCCACCAGTCCTTTCTGTCTGGTATTAAAGTTTGAAAACCTTTGTTTAGCCAGTAGCTTTGGTACCATTTTGTCTCGAAGGCATCTCACACACTGAGTTGACTTCTTGGTCCTCCTTGAGTCTCCATTGTATGGCCTTTTCCTGTCTTATGATAGAGCTTAGTAAAGGTCAAAGCACACTAGGCGCTCAGGTCTCGGTATGCTGACGGTCTGGTCAAGTATCTTACAGACCATTTAAATATAATTCAAGGTCATTTATTTAAAAGCATGTAAACCAGATGACCGGACCGTAAGCGTACCGAGACCTGAACGCCTAGTGTGCTTAGACCTTTAATTATTAATATCTATAAGATAGATATGTATGCTATCTCCTAATAACATTATATATTTTGGGTAACAAAGCATTAAATTAGTAAACTAGTAACTAAATACCTAAGCAATTATATTGTGAAATCGACCTTGCTTAAAAATATGAATAAAGGTGTTAAGATTAGATTACTAATTATAGGTTTACTTAAACAGGAAGTAATTAAATATAATCTGTTTAGTCACACTAAATCTGAAACAAAAAGCCAGAAAAATTCAAATCAAAAACTAATTAGCTTTCTGTCAAAATCATAAAATTTAATTTACGAAAACATTTGCTTATAAATGTTAAATACGAACAGGCAACTGATTACATAAAATGTAAATTTTATTAATTATACCCAAAATAATCATGTAAAAAGTTAAATTATAAATTTTAATGAATCAAATAAAGTATTTTTGGACCGGCTAATTAAAAATAATAAACAGCCGTTAATTTATTCGGTTATATTGTTTGTAAACTTTTTTAAGCTTTTGTGCATTAACACACAATTATTAAATTAATATGAAAGCATTTTCTTATTTTAACCAGGGCCCGGTTCAAATTTTAATAAATAACAGTTTAAAAAAAACTAAAAAACACGCTTTATATGCAACCGAACTAAAAATTAGGAAAAATAATTTTTCATTAAAAAAATATTGTCACTTCAGAGTAAAAAGCGTGGGGTGCATTTTACTATATTACATGGTCTATCCCATCTATAGCTATTTGCAAATATCTATGAGGGGAAAAGTTATGAAAAAAATAGTAAAATGCACCCCACGCTTACTCTGAAGTGACAAACTCTTTGTAATGAAAAATTATTTTCTAATTTTTAGTTCGGTTGCATATAAAAGCGTGTTTTTTAGTTTTTTAAACTATTATTTATTTTTCATTTTCAAATTTGGTCAAAATGGGGTTGCTCCAACTTTCCGAGACAATTACCCAATTTGCATAAATAAGACAAATATTTTTAAAATATTACCTTTTTAACTAAAAAGAAATTTACCATAAATGTTTTTTCTAAATATGAGTTTACTTTAGTTTACTTACCTTAAGTGATATTTTAATGTAGTTTGCTAATCTCCATTTCCAGTCTTTGTCCTAATCTAACATTCGGTACAAGTACCTAACACTCAATAAGGGCCTTCTTTTAGAAAGTATAAATGGAAGATGGTATAAAAGTTATATGCAATAACTTGTTAGTTACTTTTCAAAGCAATAAGTAATTTTCATAGTTTTTCTTTTCAATCTATATTTTGACAACTGACATATTCATTTTTACTCCAAATGAGCTTCAGGCTAACGCTTTCACGCACTTTTGCGGTTTTGCGCCGACGGAGCTGCAGGAGATCGCTTCACGAACCTTTTTGGTTATAGGTTATGTGATTTAGGAACTATTTTGCTTACGAATGATTATTCTGGCTGCGGAGGACCATGTTAATTATTTATTTGCTTCTTGTATTTCAATTAAAGTGTATACTTTGTTTTTAATAGCTTAGTTAACTGATTTTTTCAACTTTAATTTCACTTTAAAAGGAATTTTAGGTTATGTTATGACTTTGAATTTTGTCAGATGTCAGATGGTAATACAGATTTCTGTTTTATGACCGCCTGTTTTAAAAAACAAGTGAAGGTTATTCGTTCGTTAAAAAAAAACAGATGAAGGTTATACGCTCCCGGAACGAATACGTTCAGCGAACGAATGAGTTCAATTTAGCAGAATTGAGCCCCAGAATTGAGCCCCTGGTCCCCAACCCGTCGGCAAATGTTGTCAAGTTCGATTATTCAATTGTCTAATCCTGGCGCATCCGCCAGAACAGTACGATTTTTCACTTTTCCGGTTTTCCTGGAAAATGCTGGAACTTAACGGGATACTGTTTTTAAATTATTGCATTGTCATCGGTCCTTGATACGTGTGCAAAGTTTCAAAAGAAATTGAATAGCTGGAAGTTGGTAAAAATTAGGCTCAAAGATTCCGTTACATAGATAGATGGATAGATAGATGGACAATTGTTAAGAGGGAATGGCATTTAGTCTGCGAGTATTTTGGTTTAAAACATAATTAAAATGATCTGGTGCTAAGCCAGATTGATTTTTAGGTATTAAGTATTAACAGGGAGTAAAGTTTTAGGTTTTGAGTTTTATAATTTTTATGTAAGACTATATTTATTTTTTTGTTTTAATTTTTATGGATCCAAAGAAATCTCCAAAACGATTTTCGGTTTGTCTTTTCGACTATGTCTTAAAAAACCTCGGAGATGACGTTCAGGGAGCGGTTTCGGAGCACTACGTTGTCGAGGGGGGATCGTTTTTAACGTAAATTTCCTATTACCGCCCCAAAATCCCCCATTATGATTTTGGTTCGTCTTTTAATCCTGCCCGAAAAAGCCACAGAAATGACGTTCAGAGTCTCAAGAAAAGCATTTCTTAAAAACATTTTTGGCTGCACAATACAACTTCCGGTTTGTGTAAGGTAAAGACTAGCTAAAAATTTTACAAATAATTTTTACAAGCGAATGCAAAAATCGCATTCCGATCTGTCCTGTCCTAAAATTCTGAACTTTTGCTCTTTAGTGCTTTATTGCCTTCACTAAAAATAACAAATATTTTTATAATTTTATTATTAGGACAAAAAGTCTTGCAAAAAAGATTGATGATTCTTTAAATAGTTGTAATTGTTTTTAGAACATGTATTTTTATTCATTTGTCACCAAACATGTATTATTTTTTATTGTATTATATTGTAGATAACGTATTTTTCTTTAACCAAATACGTCGCCTGGGGTGCGTAACTCGGATGGGGTATTGGACACTTTAAACTCACTTTAAAAAATAAATAAAAAAATATTATATTTTGCACTAAATAAAATTACAATTTTACCAGTATAATACTATCAACATCTCCCTTTCTTCCCTTAAACTATTCGGACAATGGGAACACCCAGTATTTTTTCGAAGTCAGGATTCTACTACCCCTTCTTAAAATTTTGTTCTCTTTAAATATTAAATTTTTCAGTGTTTGTTTTTGCGTTTCTAGGCGACCCAGCTTGTTTAATGTTTTTATTTTATTATTATAAGAGTAACCTAGAAAATTGTTTGATTTATACTTTTTAAACCTTGACACCTCACGTATATTTTTATGTAGCAAATTTCCCAATGTTAAGTAACCCAATTAAAATTTAAATTTCCCAAAAATGTATATTTTTAAAATTCCCAAAATGTATACTTTTTTATACTAGGTGTTCACAATATTTCTACTAATAAACTTTTTTACATGGGGGCAACGGAATCAAGCAGGTTTAATATACTGGCAAGAATAAATAGCTATGCATGCCAGTATAATTTACAGGAGCAAAATGTTGTCCATTATAAAACAGTTTATTTTCCTAAAAGTTACGATTCACCTGCTCTTTGTAAAAGAAACAAACATTTATGAACTAATCCGAGCCTGTCCTGCACTAATTTCTTTTAATTGCAGCTTTACTAAATCCTGTAACTCTGTTTTAATTAATGATTATACCTGCAACACACCATATACACAGAAAGTAAATTTATTTTATGGCGACTTTATGAAAAAAATAAGCAATTAACACCAAATAAAGAACATTTAAGAAGTTCGTTATCGCAAGGCAGATGGGCACTTTAATTTAGCATTTTTTAAATATAAATATTAATTATATTATACTAAAATCAAGAAGCCGGATGGGGTACATATATGTAAAAAGTTACAATAAAGTATGTTTTTGTATTCCTTAAGTCTTGGCAGCCTGAAGATAAAGTATAAAATAATTTAATTGAGCATTCCAAATTCAGATGTTATGAATGGTCACGGATGTTCATTTGTCTATTTAAAAACAATGTACTATGGTAGTAAGCTTCTTAAAAGTAAAAAAAAAAAAAATAATTGGCGAAAACTTAATGCGGCCTCCACACATTGGGCAAACTATTTGTAAATAATATATGAACTGTCAGTTGATTTAAAACTTAAGTAGTTTTTTCATAATATCTAAAAATATATGATATACAGGTTGAAAATAAGGATAGGAAAATTTGAAATTTTTTAGGGTCCTATACACACTTTTACTCGAAACTATTTATTTAGGCGAAAACTGTACATCTAATGAAAAATAACTCAAAAGAATTATTTTATTTTACAACCAAACAAGAAAATATATATATATATATATATATATATATATATATATATATATATATATATATATATATATATATGTTAGGGAAATGCAGTGGCGTACTATTTTTTTTTAAATCTTTAGCGTTAATACCTCTCGAAAGACAATTGCAATTAAGGGGTTTTATGCAAACATAATGTCATTTCTAACGTAGTGCCAATGTCAAATGATTTTTCCTAATTTAAGGGCACTGAAATTAATATATAAAAATAATTTTCTCTTCGCTTTGTACAGATATAAAAGCTGAACATAAATATTCATTACTTTATTCTTCATCCAGATGGTTATCACTTGGTAAAGTTGTCAAGCGTATCTACAAACGGAGAAGTGAAATAGTGGTATTTTTGAAGGAAGAAGGTCATAGGAGTTCGGCAGAATTCTGCGCCAAGTTATTTTTACTGAAGCTTTCTTATTTGGTAGATATCTTTTAAAAAATTTATACTTTTAATCAATAACTTCAGGAAAGAATATTGAAAGTACTTGACTTGAGTGAAAAAATTGAATCTTCTTGTAAAAAAATGCATTTATGGAAAAATTAATGAAAGAAATCTGCTTTGATGTGTTTCCCACATTGTGTAGAGGAATCCAGGATTTTCCAGTGGAAAAGAATCATAAAATTGTAATGTTAAAAGCTATGGAGGGCCATTTAGAAAACCTACGTACGAATTTGCAACGATACTTTTTGCAGAAGAAGTAATCATTTTTTCAATTGAAATTGTTTTTGTAGTCCATTTGACAGTAAACCCAATGGCCTATCACTGGAAGAAGAAAAACAACTAATAGTCGTTTCGTCCAGCACTTCACTGAAAATGGATTTCCGTACCAAATCCTTAACAAATTTTCTGAATCGAACTTCCAAATGAATTCTTAGTAATAAAAGCCAAAGCAATACGGATTTTGTTAGATTTGCCTACGTCCTATCTTTGTGAAACCGGATTTTCTGCTGTTGCTTCATTAAAATTTAAATATCGAAATAGGCTTCAACTAGACAAAGAACGCCATTTTCAATGTGGAACCCAACTTCAGTGTTGCCAACTTTGGAAAATATTAGCACCCAAAGGAAACGCGGCACTCCCCTAAAATCCCCCTAAAGAAAAAAGCGTTAGTTATTTTGGGAAAATAACTTTTAAAGACCAACAAAACAAAGGTTCTTAAGTAAAAAACCCTGGAATCGCGTTAAAAACCCCTAAAAATACAGAATTGTTTTTGTAGTCCATTTGACAGTAAACCCAATGGCCTATCACTGGAAGAAGAAAAACAACTAATAGTCGTTTCGTCCAGCACTTCACTGAAAATGAATTTCCGTACCAAATCCTTAACAAATTTTCTGAATCGAACTACTACGTCCTATCTTTGTGAAACCGGATTTTCTGCTGTTGCTTCGTTAAAATCTAAATATCGAAATAGGCTTCAACTAGACAAAGAACGCCATTTTCAATGTGGAACCCAACTTCCAACTTACAGAGGTTGTGTGCCACAAAGCAATAGCATTTCATTAGATTCTAAGAATAGTCAAAAATTAACACGACCCCCTGGGGGCGCGCTCCAGAGTTTGAAAATCCGCTGGTTTAAATGATGTTGTTTTCTTGTTTGTTTTTTGTTCTGTTTAATAAAATTGCCTAAATTATTTTTATATCACCCTGTATCAATTCTTTAAATTCCACCATTCTTCTTGATTACTAAGAATATTTCCTGCAAACATAGTTCTTTTAACATGGTAAATTGGTTTAAAATGAGGCTTTTATTTCTCTATGTAGTAATGTTATACGACAAATCAAACTAATTTATTACGAAATTGCCGACAGGTATATCGTTTTCTTTGAAAGAACCTTTGCGGCAATTGTTTAACATAACTTAAGGAATTAATTCCAATACCATCATAAATTACCTTACTAGAAAATTACTTTTATTGCAGTTTTAAAATAGTGGCATAAAATTACTATTTTCTAATGGCGCGGCATGACAAAAATGGAGTAAAACCACCAACTGTATGCAATTCACAGTGCTTTACAGTTATTAATCGATAGTCTGGTATTCTCAGAAGTTCAATTTGAGGCGGGTTTCTTGAAAGCGATTACATTTAATTGATTAAAACTAACCCGACTGCGCTGCCATCTAGAGAGATGACAAAAAATGGATGATCCAACTTAAAACAACTTTCCGCCATTACACAATTGGCCGAATAGATTGCGGCAAATAACTTTCGTTGTATAATAGAGCAATGGCACTTTTTATTGGCCAAACGGGTGGTAATTTTAAGAGACTGCTTTTAAATGAATGCTATTAATTAACCTCACGGTTGTTTTATTTGACGATTAGTCCTATATGTAGAAAAGTGAACATTGCCTTTTAATGCCATATGGGCTTCAGTTTGCTGGTGAAAAGTCTTACAGGAATTGAAATTAGCTTGAAATCTAGCTCTTCTTTAAATGGGCAATGTCATCAGCAATTAACGATCGGCAATTGAGTTTCGCCAACATGTACCATGCTTTTATACAGGTTGATGGACAACGCGACCACCCAACATTTATTTTCCTAAAAAAACTAATTATTGTAAATACAAGTGCAGTCGAATTTCTGCATATTTATTTTAATTAGTATAGAGGCAGGCCATTAATATTTAGACATATTTTATTCATAAATTGCTTTTAAAAAATAAAGGTTTTAAGATGCGGTTTTTTAAAATAGGCCGGATTTAAAAGAAAAAAATTATATCTTTGCCATTTTGTTGTGGAATTATATTATTATTGTATTAAAATGACCGATTTCTGATAACAGGCATGTTTGTTACTTAAAATAAAACATACTGTATATTTTTGCAAAACTCAATATTTAATAAAAAATCAACAAAAAGTATGGGTATTTCAAAAATAATTGATTTCTTGTCCTT
>JACEGR010006857.1:0-55902 GCA_014170235.1 Listronotus bonariensis | reverse complement strand
TTTCTAACTATACGATATAAAGGGGGTAGCAACTTAATTTATATACGAAACAACACTGCCTCTGTACAGGGAGCACAGAGAGCAAAATTAAACTTAAAATTAGAAATGTTTGTATTGACACACTAATTTTTTACCACTTTTATAAATATACAGGGTGTAATTTAATTTAAATATTATATTATATATATATTATTAATATAAACATATGTCCTAAACCTCTTAACTTTTAAGCTACAGGGTGTAAAATTTTTGGAAAGAAAAATCGTTTTCCCATCCTAACTTTAAAACTCTTATATACTCGATATATTTTAATTTTTGCGACGCACCTACTGATTATCAATAGGCATTTTTAAATGTACAATATTTTTAATAACTTCTTTAAATGGCGTCCGAACGAGATGTATAGTAGAGGTTTTTTAGAAAATGTGGTACGTCATTGATTTTTAAGAAACAAAAATTATTTTTAAAATTTCCATTTATTTTGCAACAAATTTCACGTGTAATCAGAACTAAGCCGAACTAACTTTTCTCTTTTGTGCGTGTACCTAATTTCATTACTTTAAAAGCGCTACAGACGGTTATGGAAAACTGTCACATGGGGAGGGTCATGGTTAGTTCTGGTTAGCTATTTTTTTTAATTTTTTAATAAAGTGAATTAAAAAATTTAAGCCACATGAGGCTTTATCCGTGTCTTTAATATAGTCATGAATAAAACGACCAAATTCGATCAAAATATAATGATTATAATATTCTTTTACAAATATATTGCTTTATTTAATTTGTTAATTTTTGCGACCAATTGTGTCTGCGTCGAATTTTAAACGCGTTGTATTTGAGCGCGTTTCGAATTGTCGCTGCGACAATTTGCTGCGTCGATTTGTCGCGTAACCAATTGTCCGCGTCGAGTTGTCGCAGATTCCATAAAACTAATTATATAGGGTGATTAAAGTTAAGTCAACACTATAGCTAACTTCTTTATTATTTAAGGTACGATGTCGGTTAAATTAGTAAACTTGTAGTATTTTTTCGCTGATTAACGTGCTGCCAACACAAAAAACAATTGAATGTTGGGTTTTTAATTAATTGCATAAAATGTTTTTTTTTAATAAAACACTCTGTATATCATACCACCGTATGTAATACACATGCCCTAAGTTTGGTGTCTTAATTAAAATTGATAATATAATATCTACTATTTTCTAAATTTAAATGGCCATATTTCCAAAAGTAGAAAAAATGACATATAAAATATGGTATTTTCTTGAAGCTCTTTTAAATATCTAATAAATGGTAATGCATTATATCAGGTGTTTTTATTTAAAAAAGATTCCTGGGTGTTATATTTAAATGTCTGTAGATGGCCAGATTTTCAAAACAAATAAAAATTGGATATATTACATGTGGTCTTTTTTAGAAGCTCTTTGAAAGTATTTTTTAAAAAGTTATATAATAATTTAGGGGTTTCATTAAAAAAATGTGCAAAAAAACAAAATTTCGATGTTCAATTATTTTTCTGTTGGCAGCATGTTAATCAGCGGAAAAAATACTATAGCTTTAGTAATTTAACCGACTGTTGTTCTATCTCCACTTATAAGGAAGTAAGCAATAGTGCCGCTTTAGTTTGATAACCCTATAGTAATAATTTGTTTTGATTTTCTGACTAAAAAATAGACCTTGCCAATATCTACAGAAAAACATTACTTTTATCCATATCAGCTTTAATTAATTGTAATTTAAAATTTAAAACTTTTAAAATGTTAAATCTAGCCCAGCGTTGCGCTTGTTATTAATGTTTCCAATTTCAAATTACAAATTTGTTTTTGGAAATTAAAACCGAGCAATGAAAAATATTAATGCTAATGACACTTTGGACATTTGCGATTTCATTTAAAGTTACCATGACATGAGCATCTGCATGTGACGTTTTACAACTGATATTAACGAATAAATTCGGTAATGCCTGCTGTTTTTAAAAGATTAAACCATTTTTTTTTGTTTAATTTGTTATGCTTAAAACATATTAAACAATTTTACACTACAGTTTTACAAAACTTTACACAAACAATTTTATAAAAATAAACTAAAGACCTTTGGTCCAAAGCAGAAGCTTATTTATTTTATCGTTAAAACCCTTATACAGTGCTTGTCTAAATTCAGTAAAAATAAATAAAAAGGCGGGTCTTGTGACATATCATTTTAAAGCTCCAGACGAGTACTCTATAACCCCTAAACATAAAGTTAATACCTTTGCCTACTACAAAATGGCGGTAATTTAAAAATTACCCGAATAACCTATTTACATGGCTATATTTCCGAATAAAGTTAGATACACTTAATGTGGTATTTTATTAAAGCTTTTTAAAGCTTTTTTGTCTCCCCGTGGCTCAGTGGACAGAGTTTGGATCTTTGAAGCCAGGAGTCGCCGGTTTGATTCCCAGCGGGGGAGACATATTTCGGTAGAAGTTATCTAAAATAACGTCCGTGATGGCACTACCGCGTTGTCTAAACGGTACTGTGAATGCAAAACTGCTTGTTTTAGTGCTTGAACAACGTTGACGGATTAGGGGAACGATGGGTTCCATCCAATATCCCGACACCTACGGCACTCTGGTAATTAGGCATATGCCTTCGTGGGGTGTTAAAAAGATATAAAAATAATTTATTTAATGGTAAAATTGCTGATTATATACAGGGTAGGACAAAAAAATATAGATTTTTTAATGACCCACCCTTATATCATGTCACCATTAAAAAATATCTAAAAACCCTTTAAGAAAATACTACTATAGGTATATCTAACTCTATAAGTTTTGAAGATATGGCTTTTCAAATCAGATATTCAGGTTATTTTTAAAATACCGCTATTTTGTGATAGGTTAAGGTATTCACTTTATATTCTGCAGTTATAAACTACTCGTCAAGAGCTTTAAAATGATGTACAACAAGACCCACCTTTTCACTACTTTTTTTTAAATGGAATACCAAACAATTTAAAAGTTAGGGAGATGGTCTTGACTTTAGACAAGAACGGTACAGTCTGTATTATGGTGATTCATTTTCGCAACAGTTTTTTCTTTATTTTTTTGGTGCTCAAACAAAATTTTAATCTACATGTAGAAAAGAAAATTTCCACCAATTTTAAGCTTTTAATAATAATTTTAAGTACTTTCGGTTAAAGTTTTCCATTCAAAATACACGTAACATATAGTTATTTTCTTTTTAAATTTCTAATAGTTAGCCAATTTTAACCATATTGTAAATCATTTTAATGGACATAATGATATATTGCTCGCCCTTTAAAATTGATTTTTTTGTTAACTTCAAATAAAATTACTCTTAATAAAATATTATTGTAAAAAAATATGTAAGTACTCAACAATAAAGTAAAATTTAAATACCAAGATTATTAACTTCTTACGTTTTGAGCCGTAAAAATAGTAAATGTAAATTATTGAGATTGGTAAACATGTTTTATGGGTTAACTATTTTTTTCTTTTACCTATTTTTTGTGGTTTGACTAGAAAATTAAAAAAAAAAACCCTTTATCCTAAAAATTGTTTTTTGACGACTCCTACAGGCCAACCAATTTAAGTTACAAAAAAAAACACTAAAGCAATTTTAAAGGGCGTGAAATAGGCTAGAAGGTCCATTAAAACGATATACAATATAGTTAAAAGTTGCTAAGCATTTGAAATTTAAAAGAAAAAAATTTTACGGACATTTTTTCCTCTCCATGTAGATTTAAATTTTGTTTAAGCACCGAAACAAATAAAAACTTTGCAAAAATAAATTATCACAGTGCGTATCATTTAAATCAAATAAATAAAATATATAAATAGAGCTATTTAAAAAAAAACTCCTAGACACGTTAATTGAAATGTTAAGGTGCGCTTTCTTATTTCAAACACAACACCCTGTATACTGACGGTTTAAATGTAAAATTAACTAAGTAACATTTTACGGTTCAGTAAATAACAACGATTTTATATTGTGTTGAATAAGAGAGACCATTTTTTTATGTATAATACTTCAATTAACATTATTGAATATTATATATGTAACCTTACTTTACGGTAATTAATAAAATATTTTTCCAAAAAACTTTTACTATACATGTGATACAATGTTTAAACAACTTATATAATAAAATGTACTTAGTAACTTTTTTTAACCAAAGATATTATTTAATTTTTGTGTTCTTCAGAACATTTCCAACACATTGCCAGTATAAAATATTATGCCCATCTTCAAATGTTTCGCAAATAATCAATTCTTTTAAATTTATTGCAAAAATTTGCCTTTACACTTAGTATTCATTTTCTAGTTAGGTTTTGATAATTACAAAGTCAGGAAGCATTTTGAACATCTTCCACATAAACAATATTGTTTTTTTATTGTTAACAAGCTGTTATTGTGCGTTGTAGCAAATTTCTGTATTCAAAACATTTTTACTCGTTTTATTTTAAAATTAATATTTGTATATCATATTCGTTAAGGTCCTGCTTAACACGCCACTTGACATAATAAATTTAAGTAGGTTTGGGCTAATTCAAACAAAAAAAAAAAAAAAACAAAATGTAATATTTAAGAAAACCAAATTCCACTATCTTAAGATTTTATCATCATATTTAAAATATTTTTCCAAATTTATGTTGTTTTTTGGGCTATTCGGCCGTTGTTCATTTTATGAATAATAATATTTAGAGGTCTACTATCTTAACTTATAGTTTTTTAATGCTTAACTCGCAAATTGTTGATCAAAAACATTTTTACAAATACACATTTTAAAAAATAAATAAATTCTCCACAAAAAAGCACTTCCCGTTAATTATTGTCAAATAAGTCGTTTTTATGTAATCGAACTTTGAACATTAAAATATTTTTTTAAAGTTTGTTTCTAAAGTTTGGATCTTTGTCACTACTACAATTATTATTATATATCAATATTAATATTATTATATATTTTAAAAGAAAATTTAATGCTTTACAAAAATATTTTTTAATACTTTTTCTTAAATTCACTTCTTAAAAAGTTATTCCACGTTATAGTTGAATCCAAAAGTAATAAATACGTTTTTGAAAAATATAATAAGGGCTTTACGCGATATATCGTTACCCTATTTGTAAAACCACCTAAATTTAGTTTTTATAAAAAAATGTGATTTTTATGCAATTTTTAGCCTTTAAATTAATTAGTTGGGTAAAATACCAAAAGTCAGGATATACCTATAACAAAATTTATTTACTCTAAAAGATTACGGGAAAACCTTGCACAAATTATTTAAATAATTTGTTGGTGTTTCAATATATACAGGGTCATCCAAATAATGAGTCCGTCATTGGTTGCTTCGTTAATATTTGAAATACGAAATAGTTTAAATTAGCAAACTGGTAGCATTTTTACGCTCTTTAAGACTAAAGATTGGAAAAAACAATTAACAATTGTGTTTTCGGGCTATACAGAAAAATACCTTTGTTTTTAAATGGAGCACCCTGTATATTTTAGTACCATTAGAAAGATCTTTTAAAATCCTTAAAAAAAGTTCACTTGGAATATATCTAGTTTTTTATAATTTATAATCTTTCGGAATTTGATAGTAAAATGCAGTGGCGGCTGGTATTAAAGGGCACAAGAAAGCTGCTCGCCAATCAAAAACGAATTATTTTAATAAAAATTATTTAATGTCAGATATTTACTACATTCTTATTAAAACACTTTTAAATAATCTGCTCAAAACTTACTTCTAAATTACTCCAACGCAACGCCCAAATATTAAAACTTTTTTCAAGCCGGTACATAAACGAAACGAATGAAGTTAAATACGACATACGTGTACGAGAACGCGAGAATTTAGCCCACTTTGTCTTATTTATGCTTTGCGACTTTCGTTTTTACTTTAATAAACGTGAAAATAGTATAGTGCATGGGCACAAATTACGTGTGTCCAGGCAGAAGTCGAAGCTTAAACAGAAGCGTCAGGTCTAGTAGGGTTGTATAAGCAATATCCATTGTTGATGATGGTTATACGGTGTGAATATACTAATAATTAGACGTTTAATTTTAACAAGTATAGTTAACTAGTTCGTATGTTAAGAGTTATGTGATAAATAGATAATTTATAAATGGATCAACAACAGGAAATAAATGCGGTGCAGTTTCTACTACAGGATAGTTTGCCTTTTAACCAGTAACTTTAATTTAAACAAAAAGGAAAACTCACCCCCGATCTTCAAATTAATAATTTATTTACTAGTAAAACTAGGACATAAAACAGAGTTTTTATTATTAAACTAAGGGTATATCGTTATACTGAATCCGATTTAACTAATCGGATAAAGTTTAATCCGACAAAAATTGCGATATACTCGTTTCAGATTAAGTAAGGGATTGCATTGAACGCCATAAGTCAATCCTGTTGTTCAGGCGAATAAATTGAGTTAAGTCCGATAAAAGGTTATATTTTTACGATGTTCACTGTTTTGGAAAAGGTTTGAAAAGTGACATTTAAGTAAAACAGCTGATAAGTGCAGAAACGAAATAGTGGGAAATAAAGTAAACTTAAAATATTTGCTAAAATAATGTGATAGTGTTTTTAGTGCGTTATTATTTTGTCTTATTTTTTTAAAATTAAATGAAATAATTTTAAAAAATACCACATAAGTAAGCCTGGTAGTTTATTTTAATTTGTTTGCTGTCTTTGTCATTGTATATACTTCTCTTTGTCAAATTTAAAAGAATTTAAAACACAATTATCTGCATTCGATAAATTCTAAGCTGTCCCCTTAATTATATTTATAAAAAGATGACTGGATTTGTGGGGTGTTTAGTCACAAATATAACAATTGAAAGTATTCTGTAGTAAAGAAAAGTAGGCAAATTGACTTTCTTTTTAAATAGAGTAAATTTTATTATTATTTCTGGTTAGAAAGTGAAACCAACTCCTATTTTGAAAAAATTTGGTTTATGAGGAATTTTGAGGCGCTGATAATAAATCTGAAAGATTTTTTTTTGGAAACGTTTTAATCCCGATATATCCATCATCAAAGTGAAAAATTAAATTTAACTTATTTTGACTATATTCCACCTTGTTTTTGCACACAATTCTTTAATTTAGAACTAAAATGACTTACAATATTTAATTTTCACCTTTTAAAACCCCGTTTTCTATGTATTTTTACCTTTAATTAAATATATTCCAAAGGTTAGTTCTGGTCAGTTCTGGTTCCCTTTCAAAACCGTAGCAAGTCATGCATATACTGCTCTAGCGCATCCACTATAACTTTTTACGATTGCAAGTAAAGCTATGCAATTTAAATTAGTTAAAAAAGTGTTAAAATACGTAAGAAACTGGATTTTAAAAGGTGCAAATCAAATATTGTGTTCCACTTTAGCTTAAATTTAAGAATTGTGTACAAAAAGAAGGAAAAATTAAGTAAAATTAAGAAAAACTACATTTGATATGTCTGTCTTTTATAGTTTTAAAAATATGGCAATTTAAATGCCTTTACGCTAAATTTACTACATTATAAAGAACTATTCTGCCCTTACACAATATAATAAAAGTTATTATTATTAGTGTCAAAAAATAAAACCGGAAAAATATCTATTATTTCTTTAGATCTAGATAACTATATTTCTATATTTCATATATATATATATATATATTAAAAGTTAATAGATAATAATACAACACATATGATCGTGTGTAGCTACAGTTATTAATGCAGCAAAATACGAGGGATAAAAGACATGTTTTTCTTTTTTTTATATATAATTATTATTATTTACTTACATGAGTCAGGAAATTTAGAAAATTATCCATTTAAAACAAAAATTCTAGGAACAATCACTGTATAAAAACATTTTAAAGACGTAACACTACATATTTACAAGGACATTTCCACAGATAAAACAACGACGAAAAAGCAAGCGTGGTGACCAGACAGAGATTATTGATAAGTACATTTATTCCTTTTTTTATAGAAGGATGCACAGTTGTTGATTTTTAAGGGTTTTTTTTTTTTATTTAAAACTTTTACGAGGATTGATGTTAATAAATATCTTGGGGAACTGATATAATGCTAAGAAATTGTGTGAAATAAAAAGTTTAATTTAATAAGTTTTGGTAAATTTTAGGTAGCCCCTTTGTGTCAGTTCTTAAGTTGACGGCATTAGAATTTCTTTGTATGTAAAAACATTTCGTAAAATTCCCTTTTTTGGTGTTCGATTCTGTGGTCAGAATTTTTGTGTGCGAATAATTAAAAGTATGGTTGTGTTCTGTTGTATGGTTGGTCAGAGCTGTTTTTGTTTCGTTTGTCGTATTTATGTCCATTAATTCTGTTTTTTAAATATTGGCTAGTCTGTCCTATGTAAACTCCCGCACAATCCCGACAAGGTATCTGATACACAATGTTACTCTTTTTCTCTTTTGAAATAGCCGTTTTTAATTGGCTATATATATATATATATATATATATATATATATATATATATATATATATATATATATATATATATATATATATATATATATATATATATATATATATATATATATATATATATATATATATATTAAAAGTTAATAGCAGGATGTTCTCTTTTAACTGTCTTTAAAGGGCGTAAAATACCTATTGGAGATACAGCTTGGGTTAAATTAGGAAAAAGTTGTGTTTTTTAAAGCCTATGTATGACACGCCGTTTAGAAACTTAAAAAACATTTTATGGCCCGCTGAGATATTTGGCAAAAACAGAAATTTGACTATATCGATTTTATCTTTTCCGACTTTATTTAAAGAGATATGAAAAAACTAATAACACTTTTTGTTGGCACTTTTTCGTCATACATAATGCCATTTTTAGATTTTATATTCGACGTTTCGTTTTTAAGAAATCATCATCAACTTTATTCTTTTATATGGCTTGACAAAAAATTACACCCTGTGTTTAATCCCATTTTTTATTACAAATTTAACGATGTATTACATGTCATATTTTAAATTTTAGTTAAAAGGAAAATAGCATTTCTCTATTTTTAATAGGTATTTTTAAGTAGGCCTTGCAAACAAATGCTTGGACGTTGGAACACCCTGTATATTTTTTGGGATTTGAATTCTGCAAGTTATTCCTGATATAAAATCTTTATTATTTTTCTAACCTAACTCTTTTGGTTTTGGAGGAAATGTCGTTTGAAAATTTCCAAACTACAGCACAACATGCATTTTATGGGAAAACAAATGAATATAACAAAAATTGAAAATGCTTAAAATAGTTCTTTTAGAAGACCTTCAGAGACCATTATAATACTACTTCCTGTTTAACCGGAAGTGCTGTAAAATTTGAATTTCTAAAGTATGATAACCCTGGTAATTTTATGTTTTATTTGTTTTCTGGGAGATTAAATTTAAAACAAAATATTATTTGGCTTTTCTCCAGAATAAAAATAAAAAGTTTATTTAACATTTTAAGAAAATTAAAACTTTTTATACATTATGAAAGAACTATTCTACTCTTACACAATATAATAAAAGTTATTATTATTAGTGTCAAAAATAAAACCGGAAAAATATATAGTATATTTTTAAATTTAGATAACTATATTTCCAAAACAATAAATGATAGACACATTAAATGTGTAATTAATTAATTTTGGTAATTTTAATGTAGTTTTTAATTTTAGTTTTAGAGAAAACGGCGTTTGAAAAGGTTCAGGCGACGACACAATATTTATGAAACTTTTGTTGTGAGGTCTTTCGGACCTTTTCAAACGCTATTTTCTCTAAAACTAAAGAAATAGGTTATGGGTGTATTTTAGCTTTTATATCAGGAATAGCTTAAAGAATTTAAATCCTTACAAATTTATAGAGTGTTCCATTAAAATTTCCAAGGCTATCATCCTTAGAAGTTCAAATTTTACAGCATTTCCGGTTTAACAGGATATTGTATTATAATGCTCTCTAAAGGTAGAGTCATTTCAAAGAACTATTTTAAGCATTTTTAATTTTTGTGATGTTAATATGTTTTTCCCATTAAACTGCATATTTATATACATTTTCAAACGCCATTTTCTCCAAAACCAAAAGAGTTAGGTTATGGAAACATAAAAAGGTTTTATATCAGAAATGACCTGTATAATATAAATCCTAAAAATATACAAGGGTGTTCCATTTAAAATATCTTAGTTTATATCTACTTCCTATTAAACCGGAGGTAATACACAGATGCTATTATATCTAAAATTGGCATTTGGTGATACAATATGATGTCCCTAAGTTAAAAAAATACGGTTGCACTGGATATAATAAATTGCTGGATAGTAATTTCTTTGTCACCCGGTATATTTTAATTAAAAGCACACTATTTAGATAAACATGGTACTAAAAAAGTTACTTTTTATTATTTTGAGCTTCTTGTCTGCAAAAGCCACTATGTTTTTGTTAAAACTGTAAAATTATATGTCAATAAACTGGTTGCTTACTTAACAAAAAAGATAATATATAATTTAATTTTAAATTAAAGAGTTTAATAAGAATATTCTCTCTTTTGTTTTGTCAAGGTAATCGTTTAACACCGTCTAACGCGTGTATAACACTAACAGGTAAAGATTAGAGAAAGAATGCCGGCATGTAATCGGCCATGATATGTTTTTCTATTTTATGTTTACAAAACTTTTAATGTGGATCAACATAAATACAATATACACATCAATATTTGTATTTGTTAAATAACATAATCTATAAAGGGTGATTCAAATTGGGTTTCCACATTACAAATATATATATATATATATATATATATATATATATATATATATATATATATATATATATATATATATATATAGCCAATTAAAAACAGCTATTTCAAAAGAGAAAAAGAGTAACATTGTGTATCAGATACCTTGTCGGGATTGTGCGGGAGTTTACATAGGACAGACTAGCCAATATTTAAAAAACAGAATTAATGGACATAAATACGACAAACGAAACAAAACAGCTCTGACCAACCCATACAACAGAACACAACCATACTTTTAATTATTCGCACACAAAATTCTGACCACAGAGATCAGACACCAAAAAAAGGGAATTTAATGAAATGTTTTACATACAAAGAAATTCTAATGCCGTCAACTTAAGAACTGACACAAAGGCACCACTAAAATTCTACCAAAACTTATTAAATTAAACTTTTTATTTCACACAATTTCTTAGCATTATATCAGTTCCCAAGATATTTATTAACATCACCCTCGTAAAAGTTTTAAAATAAAAAAAAAAAACCCTTAAAAATCAACAACTGTGCATCCTTCTATAAAAAAAGGAATAATGTACTTATCAATAATCTCTGTATGGTCACTCACGTTTGCTTTTCGTCGTTGTTTTTATCTGTGGAAATGTCTTGTAAATATGTAGTGTTACGTTTTAAAATGTGTTTTTATACAGTGACGATTCCAGAATTTTTGTTTTAAATGGATAATTTTCTAAATTTCCTGACTCATGTAAGTGAATGTATATGTATTATATAAAAAAAAGAAAAACATGTTTTTATCCAAAGTATTTTTGCATTAATAGCTTCTGTAGCCCACACACGATCATATGTGTTGTATAATTTTAAACGCTTTTATTTTTGACTGTGGCTTAATTTTTCTTTTAGAATTAATGTACTTTTGAAAAAGGTCAAAGCCATGACCAGAAACCGCTCCAGGAATAAAGAAATGAAAACAGTGGTTTATATATAAATATATATATATATATATATATATATATATATATATATATATATATATATATATATATACAGGGTGTTACAGAATGTTTGTCAACAAAACCCGGGGGCGGGTTTAACATTAAAAATAGGAAAAAAGATAAAAAAGATCATATAAACAAGGGTCCGGAATTGCTTCGTTTTTGAGATACAGGGCGTTGAAATTTTTAAGAATTTTTGATTTTACTAACTTTTAAAAAATCCTTTTTCAAATTTTCTTTAAAATTTGACAGTGAGAACATTAACGAATAAATTTTTGGACAGTTTGAAATTTGTTGTTTTATTTTAAGTTATGTATTTCGTTTAGTTATTATTTGAATTATTAATTAATAAAATTGCAAGTCATTTTACATTTATTTTCTCGTTTTACTTAAGCCGCGTTCAGAGAATTATTTTTTTCCTTAAAAACGAAGCGAGACTCGAAAAAAAGTAGAAAGACAAAAAACGTTGTATTTTTAGTTGCGCAATCTAAAAACTAACTGAAACCTAATAAACACAGAAGTGGCGTGACATATTTTTCTCATTAATATGACCAAGAGTACCCCCGGGGACGCCAATGGAATAAATATTTTAAATGTAATTAATTCAAAGATACCCATTACTATTGCAAACACACACACTAAATTTAGAGAAATTGAAAAGGATTTTTAAAAGTTAGTAAAAATCTAAAAATTTTAAAAATTTTCAGCACTACTATCTCAAAAACAGAAGCAATTCCGGACCCTTGTTTATATGATCTTTTTTTTCCTATTTACCAAATGTTAAGCCTTCCGCCCTCCCAGGTACGTTGACAACATGTCCTGCAACACCTAGCTCTATTTGTAATGTTAGGAAGCCCAATTTGAATCACCCTTTATAGATTATGTTATTTAACAAATACAAATATTGATGTGTATATTTGTATTTATGTTGATCCACATTAAAAGTTTTGTAAACATAAAATAAAAAACATATCATGGCCGATTACATGCCGGCATTCTTTCTCTAATCTTTACCTGTTAGTGTTATACACGCGTTAGACGTGTTAAACGTTACCTTGACAAAACGAAAAGAGAATATTCTTATTAAATTTAATTTAATTTAAAATTAAATTATATATTATCTTTTTTGTTAAGTAGCAACCAGTTTATTGACATATAATTTTACAGTTTTAACAAAACATAGTGGCTTTTGCAGACAAAAGCTCAAAATAATAAAAAGTAACTTTTTTTAGTACCATGTTTATCTAAATAGTGTGCTTTTAATTAAAATATACCGGGTGACAAAGAAATTACTATCCAGCAATTTATTATATCTTCAGTGCAACCGTACAGTTTTTAAACTTAGGGACATCATATTGTATCACCAAATGCCAATTTTAGATATAATAGCATCTGTGTATTACCTCCGGTTTAATAGGAAGTAATATAAACTAAGATATTTTAAATGGAACACCTTGTATATTTTTAAGGATTTATATTCTACAAGGTCATTTCTGATATAAAACCTTTTATGTTTCCATAACCTAACTCTTTTGGTTTTAGAGAAAATGGCGTTTGAAAATGTCAAACTACAGCACAATATGCAGTTTAATGGGAAAACATAATAACATCACAAAAATTAAAAATGCTTAAAATAGTTCTTTGAAATGACTCTACCTTTAGAGATCATTATAATACAACTATCCTGTTAAACCGGAAATGCTGTAAAATTTGAACTTCTAAGGATGATAGCCCTGGTAATTTTAATGGAACACTCTATAAATTTGTAAGGATTTAAATTCTTTAAGCTATTCCTGATATAAAAACTAAAATACACCCATAACCTATTTCTTTAGTTTTAGAGAAAATAGCGTTTGAAAAGGTCCGAACGACCTCACAACAAAAAGTTTCATAAATATTGTGTCGTCGCCTGAACCTTTTCAAACGCCGTTTTCTCTAAAACTAAAATTAAAAACTACATTAAAATTACCAAAATTAATTAATTCACATTTAATGTGTCTATCATTTATTGTTTTGGAAATATAGTTATCTAAATTTAAAATATACTATATATTTTTTCCGGTTTTATTTTTGACACTAATAATAATAACTTTTATGATATTGTGTAAGAGCAGAATAAGTTCTTCATAATGTATAAAAGTTTTAATTTTCTTAAAATGTTAAATAAACTTTTTTATTTTTATTCTGGAGAAAAGCCAAATAATATTTTGTTTAAATTTAATCTCCCAGAAAACAAATAAAACATAAAATTACCAGGGTTATCATGCTTAGAAATTCAGAATTTTACAGCACTTCCAGGTTAAACAGGAGTAGTATTATAATGGTCTCTGAAGGTCTTCTAAAGAACTATTTTAAGCATTTTCAATTTTTGTTATATTCATTTGTTTTCCCATAAAATGCATGTTGTGCTGTAGTTTGGAAATTTTCAAACGACATTTCCTCCAAAACCAAAGAGTTAGGTTAGAAAAATAATAAAGATTTTATATCAGGAATAACTTTGCAGAATTCAAATCCCAAAAATATACAGGGTGTTCCAACGTCCAAGCATTTGTTTGCAAGGCCTACTTGCAAATACCTATTAAAAATAGAGAAATGCTATTTTCCTTTTAACTAAAATTTAAAATATGACATGTAATGCATCTGAATTAAATTTGTAATAAAAAATGGGATTAAACACAGGGCTGTAATTTTTTGTCAAGCCATATAAAAGAATAAAGTTGATGATGATTTCTTAAAAACTGAAACGTCGAATATAAAATCTAAAAATGGCATTATGTATGACTAACCAGAACATCCTGCTATTAACTTTTTAATATATATATATATATATATATATATATATATATATATATATATATATATATATATATATATATATATATAAATATATATATATATATAAATATATATATATATATATATATATATATATATATATATATATATATATATATATATATATATATATATACATATATATATATATATATGTTATATATATATATATATATATCATATATATATATATCTATATATATAAAATATATATATATATATATAAATATATATATATATATATATATATATATATATATATATATATATATATATATATATATTATATATATATTGAAGCGACTACAGCCATGAGCTGCTTTTTGACGTGCAAGTTTCCAAGGTCGCATGATATTTTACGTAACGGCCATGTTAATTGGTAGCCGCGATCCTGTAAAATTAACTCTTTTAGGATTATTTTCTTTGTCAGTATCTTAAGAGCAAAGTCTACGAGAATAACCCAAACACCATTGCGAGAGCTGAAACAGGTGATCAGACTTAAAATTACCAACAGAAGAACTGATTTCTGCCACGTAGTAGTCGAAATTTGCTGAAAACGGACGTCATGCCACATGACCCACGGAGGTCATTTTCTTGATATCATCTTTTATGCATACTTGTAATGAACTACTCTCCAAGGAAAAAAAAATAAACACTTTTTTATCATTTTTTATTTTCTCCTTTTTTATACTTTTAATGAGGAAACTCAATTTCAATCACCCTTTATATATAATACATTTTTTTTTAACACGCTTTTATTTAACTTGGGTCTGTAACTATCTGGCTATCTATGTAACGGAATCTTTGAGCCTAATTTTAACCAACTTCCAGCTATTCGATTTCTTTGAAACTTTGCACACTTATTAATGACCCATGACAATGCAATAATCTGCAAACAGTATCCCGTTATCTTGTTTTGATCGCCAGGAAAAAAAATTCCATTATATTATAAAAACAACACCTGGGTTGCCATCTGTTGGCAACATTCCAAACTTTGCTACTCAACTGCGAAAAAATTTTTAGTGGGTTGCCATCTGTTGGCAACATTTCAAACTTTGCTACTCTTGTTCACTAAAAAATTTTTCGCCATTTTGTCAAGAGTAGCAAAGTTAATTGATATAACGAACTAAAAAATGAAAAATAATTAATAGTTTAAAAAAACTAAAAAACACGCTTTTATATGCAACCGAACTAAAAATTAGAAAATAATTTTTCATTAAAAAAAATATTGTCATTTCATAGTAAAGCGTGGGGTGCTTAATATATTAAATGTTATAATTATTATATTTGCCAATATCTATGATGGAAAAGTTATGAAAAAATAGTAAAATGCACCCCACGCTTTTTACTATGAAATGACAATATTTTTTTAATGAAAAATTATTTTCTAATTTTTAGTTCGGTTGCATATAAAAGCGTGTTTTTAGTTTTTAAACTATTAATTATTTAATTTATGCAATCAATATAGTTAGTTACACTTTTTGTCCTATTTATCAGTTTTAATTTGCCCTGAAAAAGTAATGGTAAATAAATTTGTCAGCCACATTTGTAAATGAAAACTGAAATTGATTACAGATATGACTATTTATTAGCAAAAAGTAGCACGGTCCATAAATATATAATTTTAATGAGTTTCGAAAAATTTTCATTTATAGGATGACTTCTAGACTGGAACAAAAAAATTTACTCCTTTTTTTTAATACGTTACAATTATTGTTTAATGTGGCAAAAAAAATATTGTGAATATTATTATTAAAGGTCTATTATCTCGACTACCAGTTTCTTGACAACATTTTTTTCCAAAAAATTTTAACCAACACACAAAAAAAAACTCTCAACAAAAAAGCACTTCTCGTAAAGTATTGTTAAATAAGCCATTTCTATTTAATCGAAATTTGAACAATAAAATATATTTTTTAATTTGTTTCTTGAGTTTGGATCTTTGTCACTACTACAAATAATATTATTACATATTTATGTCAATATCAATCCATATTATTAAAGAAAATTTGATACTCTACAAAAAGTATTTGTCATCAATGACTATATTATTAATTAAAACATATGTAAAACAAAATTTATTTTTATTCACTCATTCAATTGTTGTAGGAGAGACTGGGGTAAAATGATTCTTTGAGGTTAAAATGATTCCTTAGTGTTTTGCCGTACCTGCAGCACCAGCTTAATAGCAATTTGTCGCAACAATACCCTGTTGGCAATCTTTTACTCGATAACTCTCCAGAAGTTATTTTAGTACTGAACAAATAATCAGTAAGTAAACGTTTGTTTTTTTCGTGCTTAATCTTAGGAGCTATACACTTTTACATTTTATGTAGTGTTTAATGAAAGTTCACCTTAATGTTTTTATTAGGCTCAGTTAGCTGTGATTTTTTATATAATTATTTTGTTTATTAAGGGTATGTTTAAAAATAAATATTTAATTTTAAATAAGGTGGGGCTAAAACGATACCCCAAAAAAGGTAACACAAAAAAATGATCTTTTTTAAATTTTAATTTATGAAAAATAGGATAAAAATACGAAGGGCCTATTATGACAAATGTTATCAATCAACAGTAAGAAAAGGCTAGATCCAATGCAGCTACTGTTTAAAGTAACCAAAGAAGAAGAGATATTTTTGTGTGACCTATGCTTTGACTTTTCTTTAACCTATAAAAAAAAGGATTAATATTAGGTATGTTTTTTATTATTAAAGAGTTCTGTTTTTTTTGTTTTGGTTTTTGCGTAATTATTCAAAGGGATCATTTTACCCGCACCCAAGGAGTAAAATGATCATTTTGCGTTATATTCACAGGTATTTTTAATAAAAATAATAAAGTTTATAACAAAAAGTGTTTTGTTTTACATAGAGAAATTATTTATATTGGCCATAGAAATAATGTAAAAAAAGGTGTTACGTACATTTCTACAATTTTTTTTTTCATGGGGATAATTTTGTATCACTCTTTCCTACTGATATTCGTCGAGCTTAATTTTATTAAAAGCAATGATAACGTTAACCAACAAATTACGCTTGTTAGTTGACAAATGCGTACATCCAACGGCAGTCATTTAAAGGATTGTAATGGCTGATAAATATGACCAAATTCATTACATCGTGTGGTTTAAATTTATTGCTTTATATTTTATTATACAGGGTTAGTAGAAAAATCTGGAAACGTGAAATATCTCTTTAACCGTGAAATGTAAATAAATCAAATTTTGTGTCAAAAAGTAAATAAACATAAGAAATTAAAAAATTGTATTTGCAATGTTGCCAAGTTTAGATGTAGGTTGGGAAATTTTGAAATTTTAAATAGAATACCCAATTTTTTATTATTGTTATCGGTTGTTTGTATTAATTTTATTATGACCTCTTATTATTTGTTTTTTACTTCTGTCCATTTCAAAGATATGGCATCATGCTTTTTTAAAATTAATACAAAAACGGCTAGGTATGGTCAATTATCTAAAAAACTATTCAACCAACATTCGTCAAAAATAGTACAGAGTTGAAACTGGACCTTCCAAATACATAAATAGCATTTTTGCGACTTTTTTAGAATTCTTTAAAAAAGTCAAGGAAAAAAATCAGAAATATTAATAATAAAACATCGAGAATGCAGTTTCTAAATTTAAGATGTCCAGTTACTTTCCTGTAAGTACTGATTTTGACAAAATTCGAGTAAATAGTTTTTGAAATAGAGGACCATATTTTCGTTTCGTATTTTAGCTTCATGCCATATCTTCAAAATTGACAGGAGTAAAAAAACTATAATATTAGGACATGATAAGGTTGATATAAGAAATTAATTACAATTTTAAAAATAGGGTATTTCATTTGAAATATTTAAATTCTCCAATCTAAAATGAAACGCTATAAACGTGGCAACTTTGAAAATATAATTTTTAAATTCATCATGTTCAGTTACCCTTTGCAAAAAATTTGATTCATTTATATTTAACGGTTGCTGAGATAATTCACCGTTTCGGTTTTTTCTACTTACCCTGTATATAAATATTAGGATGTAATAGAATTTTAGAGGTAATCTGCATTTTGTAATCAAACACTGTATTTCTTGACCCCTTCACCTTTAATTTTTAAACGGGAAATTTAAACTTTGGAATATAAAAGTAGTGCACAAGTACCAAATTATCTTAGGCTTCTGACAAACATTTTATAACTTAATAATATAAAGATATCTTTACCTACTACAAAATAGCGCTTTCCGAAAATATTTTTTTTTATATTTTTAATAGTTATGCAATATACAGGGTGCTTTAAATATATACTTTTTGTCCTTCCCTGTATAGAATATTAAGACCTTTTCTAAATATTTTTATTTATAAATTTTAATATGATAAGTGTAACAATAGTATATTTATATCAATATTTAGGTATAAAATAATTTAACGGTACAGTGTCTTCACGTTGGTTTTCATATGGAGAACTTTTATTATTAATTATACGAAAATAAAAAAGTTTTATACAAAGTTCTGCATTCTCCAAAACCTAAAATACAACCATTAGATTATAAATTGTGCCATTTTGAGGTTACAATGGCTTTTAAATATACAGTTCTGTTTTTTACAATTTTTTTTGTTTTATTTTTTTTTTTTTGCGATAATGGTAAACGTTTGGATTTTCACAATAGTGCAATAAATTTTATAGAATAATTTAAAATAAACTTACCTAATTTACTTTTATCAAAACAAGAACAATGTACAATGCACTAAGGTAAGCACTTAATGTTTTTTGAATATCAATTGATGATCAAAAAATAAAATTTATAATTTGGCACCATAATCACTTACCTTTATATTTTTTGGTATTTAAATATTTCGATATAAATTTAAATTCCTAATCCTAGTTATTAACCATTTAATTATTACACATATAACTTTACATAATTCCTAAAATAAACCTGTAAGATGTTCTTAAAGTGTTAAGTTAAAATCTTTAAAAATATATAAGTATTTTTAGATACTTATTTATAAAAATTTTTTTTAACTGTTTTTGGAAATTTTTTAAATGTTGATAATTTGCTTCTGAAACTTTACAATTTTTTTAAAATTTAATACTTAAAATTTTAAAGTTGCAACTTGTGTTAGCTTAGTGGGAATTATTGAATTTGTTTAAATAAAAAAATAATTACTGTGACCTCAACTTTTAATGAAAACAGCTTTTAATTTAATTTTAAACAAGGGACCAGAAATATTTTAACATTTTAAAATATCCTAAAGTAATATGCTTACAACTGTCAGGTCTTAACGAATCTAATAAACAAGCAATAACTCTTTAAGTCCTAAACATATCAAAAGAAAAAAAAGAAAAGTTTATTTAACATTTTTGGAAAATTAAAACTTTTATACATTATAAAGAACTATTCTGCTCTTACACAATATAATTTAAGTTATTATTACTTTAAAAGAATTAAAATAATATATATAATATTATAAAAATTTATTATTAGGTTACTTACAATACAAAGGTTTCAATCTATAAACAAAGGTTTATTAGCACTCGGTTGAAACTATTTTAATCCCATAAAATCTTAACAAGTCGCCAGACGAGAACTGGGCCAATGGTTGCGTCTTAAAAATGTGGTAATGTAAAACTCTAAAGTGTCCATATGACATTTCATTTTTAAGTTTTTCAGTTTTCTAACAAGTTTCAGTTCTCGTCTGGCGTCTTGTTAAGATTTTATTTTATTGGATTAAAATAATTTTTTCCGAGTGCTAATAAACCTTTGTTTATAGATTGAAACCTTTTATTGTAAGTAACCTATCATTAAACATTTTATTATTTTATTTCTTTTCAAGTAATAATAACTTTATTAAATTGTGTAAGAGCAGAATAGTTCTTTATATTGTATAAAAGTTTTAATTTTCTTAAAAGGTTAAATATACTTTTTAATTTTATTCTGAAGATAAGCCAAATAATATTTTGTTTAAATTTATTCTTCCAGAAAACAATAAAGCTTAAAATATTAAAAAGACTTGGCATAAAAAAATTAAATTAATGGGTAATTTATAAAATCCTTTTAGTATACATTTAAATCACTTGTTTTATTTAAAAAAATAAAAGAGACAAATTCATTTAGGTCTCTTAAAAAAAAATCTTTTAAGATCCTTACTGTATAAAATTTTTGTAAGTATTTGATTATTAAAAATGTATTTTTTGGTGAGTGTTTAAAATGTGTTTAAATAAAAAAAATACTAAAGCTAATAAGTGCTGGTATTAAAAAACTTTGCAATGTAATTGTTACAATTTGGTTGTAAAAATTTAATGGTATTATCAGTGTTTAATGCAGGTTTATATAGAAAAAAGTTTTTCCAATGCTTTATTTGTAAGTTTAATTGTTGCGTATGACCCATGTTAAATATTTTACTGCATTTTCTGATTCTTATATTTATTCCGGATTAGCTAAATAACTTAACACATAGGCAATCTAAGGTAAAGAAACGTCAACACCTGCATGTAAACATTTCTGATTGGATTAGTCACATACATCCTTTGTTGTTGCTTTACTGGCCGATATCCCAATACCTATTTGCTTAACCAGTATGTATAACCTTATGTTAAACAGGGTTTTTAAATTAATAATTTAAAAGTGTTTATTACCCATTTATACTATATAGGTTTTTGTAATAAATTATATATCTGCTATTATATTATTATTATAATAATGAGAGTAATAGTATTTCTATTACAATTATTGTGTTCTATATGACACACAGGTTATTTTTACTGCGTTATCGAAAAATATATTTGCATATTAATATTAAAATGTAATTACTAAATATTTCTTGTTAAAATCGAAACCAATTTAAATGCAACATTTTTTTTCTAAACTCACAATTTTTTCGTCAATACGTAACATAAAATATTTAATTGAATTTTCAGCAAAAATGTTTATTTTTATTATTTTAGGTACAAAACGATTTACAAGACAAACTGTGGGCGAATTCGCATAAATAAGCAACGGATATTTCTTCCATCGAAATTAATTACCATTTGGTTTGCAACGATAGCCTATGAATAACCATTGACTGTTTTGGTTTTTGGAAAGAGATTTATTAAACTATGTACAATAAATTGTGGTTTTTGCGGTGCAACCCAGCATAATATACAATGGATTAGGGCAATATTGGTAGCAGTATTTGTTACTATTCTTTTTTGTTTGATATACCCGTTGTTTAACATGACTAATTAAATATGTGTCTATATCTAAAATGAAAGCTACAAAATAGTGTAATCGAATTAGTTGGTGCTAGCAACTAATAGTTTTTAATGTCAAAAAAAATATTTTTTTTGGACGAAAACAAAACCTAATATGGTTCAATGGACATTGTTTTATTCATTAATATTTGTATAATATTAAAGACATTTTTAAATTTTAAATCATTTGTAATTTATATTTTTAATAAGGTTTAAATAAATTTTACAATTTGCAGTAAAATAATTTAGCATTATTATAAGGTAATCTGTGGCGTAAGTTCTTATTTCAAAATTGGCCAATCGTAAGGTAAAATATGTGACTTTGTTTACTTTTATTCTATCTACTATTGCATATATAAGGCGGAGTAAATATTTTTTTCACTAAGAGTTGAATATTTAAAAATTGAATATTATTACCTATTAACAAAAAAACACTAATAGTGATAAAATTATTTAAGAAATCACATTTCCTAACTTCCAGCAACATTATTTTTAAAGGCAAGTTTACCGATAACTTTTTAACCTTTTAAGTTTAAAATGTAAAAATTACCCTATTTTCCACAAATATCTATCAAACTATTGATTGTTCTCTTTAATTGTTTTTATTTATTTATTTATTTATTTTACCGGAAATGAATGCTACTTTTAAGTTTTTAATGGCACCACAGGTATTTTAAAATTATTTAAAACGTCTTATACTTCTTGTTATGGGAAATTATATTGATGTCATGTGCATTACTGGGCATTCAAAGTTAAAAAATGAACAGCCTGTTTGTGTAGTAAAAGTTTTAAGTCAATGCCCAAATAAAATATAAAAGTTTTATTTTAGAGACACCATGTTTATTTATAAATACTCTTAATTGGTGTATTTAAACAAACATTCTTTGGTTTTAAGTTTATAAATATAAATATAAAAATAAATAAAAGGTGAGGAAACCTGTATACTAGTGTATACATATATTCTATATGACTTTAAGAAAATCTTTCCCGTGTAAAACTTTTATCAAATATTAAAATTAGATCCTAAATATTGATTGTATAAAATTATATTTATTTTTTTAAATAAGTTTATTGTTACTATATGAGCCAAATAATTTTATTCCGACATTACAACGCTTGAATATTTTGGCGGTGCTTGGTGGTACTACAAAACGGTTGTCATGGCTAAACATACCATTAATTTGGCTTATAACAAAGTTTATATTGGTTTTATTTTATTGAGCTATAATATTTTTTACTTGTTTAATTAGGCATTAAAAAAAATATACAACCAACCAACAATTTTTAGCAATTAAGCAAAGCCTTTAGTTAAATTTTAAGCTGGATTCGCATCATCATTCAATAAACTTTGTAGAGTTTTGTATTTGGTATAATTAAAACCAAGTACTTAATTAAATTAGAAAAGAGCATCAGTTAGTTAAGCTCTTTATAAGTACTTAAACGCCTTATATTAAACTTTTGTAAAATATGAATACAAACGAAATTTTTACTGGGCGGTAATTAACTCTACTACTAAAAGAATATTGGTATTTTAAATGTGTAAAAGACAAAAATTAATTAAAATATAAATTATTTTTGTAAAATATTGATGGGTTTTTGACAAAAACATCTTAAGCGACATTCGTTTATTTTACGGGAAACGATTTTTTTTTATTGAGTTATTTTTAAAACAGAGTTGGGGATTTTTCGTATATACATAAGTGCACGGTCTTATTTCAGGTCTCCGTTTTTGTTTAAAAATAACGCGATGGGAAGAAAAAATTGTTTCCCGTAAAATTGACGATGTCGCCACTTACGATGTTTTGTCAAAAACCCATTATTATATCATACTTAATTTTAACCATTGCCCTTATTAAAATATCACAAAGAGCATTTGCTATAAAGTTAAGTATGTAGCATTTTTGTGTAAATTTTGTATTATTATTTAATTTACTTTAAAAAAAACAATTAAATTAATAAAATATACAGTATGTCCACGAATGGACTTAACTATACCTGTAAATATTTTTACTTTTTATATTAAGATAAAATTGTATTAAAAAAATTGTTTTGGCTAAAATGCTAAAAAATAAAATAAAAATTTTCGTACGATATACAAGGTAATTTTAAATCGCAAAAATATTACTTTAAAAAGTAAAAAAAAATAAAATACCCAAAAATATATACCACCTAAATACAAAGCATAAAAAGTCATCAAAAGTGTCTTACAAAATTTACTATTGGCTATGGATATTAGGAAAATTAACCTTAAAAGAAAGTACTAAAATTAAAAATTCTATTTTTCAATATAGTAAAAAAAATAGAATAAAGAAGTTAAAAAATGATACTGATAGATTTAAAATTACAAAAATTATAAAAATAAAACATAAATGTTTGCATAAAAAAAGTAAAATAAATTATTATTGAAGAAAAATCAGGTAATTTTAGTTTACAATTAACTTTTCTTAGTAAAATAAGAAAAAAATTTATAAGACTTTTGTATAACTTTTTAACGCTTTTAAATAAGCAGTTTAAAGAATATATTTTCCAGTATTTTTCACATTTTTCAAAATTATTTTTTCGCAAATTTTAGGCACCCTGTATATCATTGGGCCATTTTATTATATCTTTTAGCATTTTGGACAAAGCAAAAAATGTATAACGAAATATTTTTTTAATATTAGAAATAAAAAATCACGTACGTTTAAGTCCATTCGTTGGATACATTGTATACATATACAGGGTGTACAGTTACTTAAATGGCTCATTTTACAACAAAAACTAGGCAAAAAACTTTTATGAACATATGTCGTTAACTTCTTAGTTTTTGAGCTACGGGGTATTAAACATTAAAAAAAAATATTGTTTTTTTTAAAGAATTTTTATATCTATAAAGATATTTTTAAAAACATTGGAGAACTACTTATATGCATTAGAAGACATTACATACAAAATAAAAACAGTTTTAACGGGTGTCGTTCATGAGGCATTCAAGGCAAATTAAAAAAAAGCCATTAATTTTATCTTAGATAAAAATTAAAAATAATAAATTTCCATTTAGCAAATTTAATATTTTTTTTTTTTTCATTTGATGTACTGGTTTTGCTTAAATAAGTAAACACAATTTGTCGGCATGGTCATTTTGTATTGCTTCTATAAAATGCTACGGTGAAAAATAACCTTTATTGCCTATTCTTTAATTAAAAAGGAATTTGACTTAGCGAAGAAATGATTTCTAACGATACCCAGATTTCTTATATTTTTTAATCCCAGAATTATATCTTGTAAATAAAAGTAAAAAATATTTTTTAATTTGATTATAAAAGTAATGTATACTGCTATATTACATATGTTTAGTGTTGTTTCATTTGTAAGATGCAGGGTGATAAAATTAAGAAAAAAGTTAATATTTTATAATTATCTTTACCATTTCTAATCACATTTTGTTAAAGTTTAGTTAGTAGTTGTTTAAAAAATCAACGTCAGTCTTCAATTAAATTAAAATTATTTGTGCCAGTGGCGTCTCTGTGGGTACCAGGGCCTATATTATAAGGTAATGTGGTTTTAATATTTTTATTTTAACTGAGCAAACATACCAGTTTTAAATTTTTGTGTTTTTTGGATATGGCTTTGTTAAAAAAATTAACTTCCTAGTTTCAACCTTAAAACGGATTTTTTATAAAAGGCAATGCTGAATTACTAAAAGGTAAAGTTTTTATTTGCTTCTTTCTTTAAATACTTTATAGAATAAGTTAAAACAGCTTAATTTTTTAAATAGCAGAATGCGGAGAAGAAACAAAAAACCCCAAAGTTATATTTTTGAATGACTAACCCAAAAATTATATTATCTATTATCCGTTTCCCAAGAATTTTACCTAGCAAAAACTAAGTCTACCCTGAGCTGGGTTTTAAAATTGATTGTGCCACCAAAAAATATGCAAAATAAATTTTCCAAATCCAGTTAATAATTCTAATAATAATTTTTTATTGCAAACAAATATTATTCCAATAAGCCAAAAAAATATTTTGTTCCAAGTCACCATGAATGGCTTATTTGTAATGAAGCATGACTTTTAATCTGTATTTCAATAAAGACCTACGTTTTGCATTGTAAGCATTTCAAAGCTGAAGTTCTGAAAGCCGACTAACAAATCTGATTGTTACAGCTTTTCGTCACTAAATCTTGTCACTTTAAATTTGGGACGTTTCTTTGAAGCTAAGAAATCAGACTCTGTTAATTAATGTTTCCAACAGAGCTGTCCCATTTGCGATGTTAAGGGGAAAATATAAGAAGAGCCTTCTGAAAACACAATTGGTGTTTTCAAATCACACTTTTGTGTTTTAGTTTAAGTTTTATTTTATTTAAATAAGGTTAGTTTATTTTAATAAATATTTTAGTATTATAACTAGAGCAACTGTTAGTTTAGTGAAGTGAAAGGCAAATAGGGCTAAATAATTATTTAAATAAAATTTATTTAATTAGGTTGATACTTCTATCAGAATCAGGCAATGGATTAGCCAAAAATTTCACAATGGTAAAAACTATTTTAATTAATAGATAAATACGTCACCAACTCCGGAAATTTTTTTAACAAAATTGTCTATGGGTATTTTGTAAATAATTTTTAAAGTTGATTAAAATTTAATCCACAATTTGCGAGCTTAAACAACTTTACAATGTTGTCAGTGCTTATGTAAACAGAGCAACATTAAATAAATATACCAACAAAGAAAAAAGAATCAAAAGGGATGTCGTAGTTTGTATCTTTTGTGACGTAGACAAGATCCAACTACGTTACTGGAGTATGCGACGTTTTAAATAATTTCGCGGGCATTTCCACAAAATTGCAAATTTTAGCAATATTACAAAAATCTTGCAAAAAAATCCAATCTGTCTACACCAAAAATTTGCTACCTTAGCTGTACATGGCTAGGGGCCTATTAAAATTTTAAACACCTTTGCCTTGTCATTCAGCGAAAAACTTTTTGGGACACTATCATACCATTTGCATACATATACAGAGTGTCCAGTAACTTAACCGACAAACCTAGATGTAATTTTGTAACAAAAATTGGGAAAGAAAAGTGTATAATTTTGAAACATTAAAAAACTACAAAAGTAAATTTTGCTCTACGTGGCAACGTCGATTTTATCCCCTCGCTCCGTGCGTGCAGAAAGTGCCGTCGCAGACAGTACGAATGACGAGTTGAAGAGTTCAACAGTGTGTAGAGACAAGAGAGTCATGCGTAACTGACCTTACACAATTTTCTAGTTTAGTACGATGTTTTTGTAGTAAATAAATAGTTTTAAAAGTTTTATAAGTCTCTACTTTAACGTTAGAAGGTCCGAACCAGTCCCATATACAGTCCACAAGCAATTTACCCAACATTTTGGACCTTCGGCCGGATAAAGCAAGTGAAACTACATCAAAGCAGCAAACCAGGTGGGTCCGTTCCATATTTCCTTTGTTTAGTTTCCTTATGCATGCAGTTTAAGGCTGATTAGTGATTGAATCAGCAAGTTTTAAAGCATTTAATTTTTCTGTATTATTCAAACTAGCAGTGTACAGCACTCTTGGGATAATTTAGTTATCAATTTTAGTTTGTTTGAATAATTTTACTTTTGGGATAATTTAGTTATCAATTTTATTGTTTAAACAATTTTTCACTCGGGATAATTTAGTTATCAACTTTAATTTGTTTAAATAATTTTTTACTCTTGGGATAATTTAGTTATCAAATTTACTGTTTAAATATTTCCATCATGTCGGAGCTTGAAAAACTTATAAAGAAAAGAGGTTCAGTCAAAGCTAAATTAACAATTTTTGAGAAATATGTTAGTAACCTAGAAGCAAAATACCCAGAATATAATCTTGACAATCAAAACGTATTTTTAGAATTAGAACAAAGATCTGAACGTTCAAGGTCAAATCGAGGAGTCATGTGACTCCCCGGAGACACAATACACAGAGCGCGAAGGCGTTCGAGACGGCCTTCTACGGCGTGGTTGCCAGATCAAAACGGTTTCTTATCTCAGACAATAATTCTTTAAATAATACTGCAAGTAACAATGGATCATGTAGTGATCAAAAAATAGGTTCTAGCGTCAATGTACCGATAAATCATGGTATTAACTGCGGTGTTAGGTTACCAGTCATAGAAATTATGAGATATGATGGCGAATACGATAAATGGCTTGAATTTCGTGACACTTACGAATCACTTATTTATACAAATAGCAAGTTAGCGGATATTCAAAAATATCATTATTTACGAGCGTACTTAGGGCCTAGTGTTCTTGAAATAATTGCAAGTTTAGAATTTTCTGGATCTAATTACGAAAGTGCTTGGCAATTAATTTGTGACCGATTCAATAACAGTAGAATCCTAATTTAAAACCATGTAAAGTCGCTTTTTAATATTAGTAAAATTTCCGCAGAATCGGCAGGGGATCTACGCAAATTAGTAGACAGTGTTGCCAAGCATCTTAGGGCTCTTAAAACTTTAAATGAACCTACTGATCAGTGGGATACATTGGTAATATTTTTAATTACAACTAAATTAGATGAGGTTACTCTTAGAAAATGGGAGCAATTAAAAGCTTCTTATAAAACCCCCACCTTAGATAATTTAAATACATTTTTGAAAGAAAGAGCAGATCTTCTTGAATCCTTAGAACAGAGTAAAGCAGACAGTAAGCCACTTACAGGTAAAGGTACAGGTAAGTGGAATAAGCGCACAAATTCATTTTTCTCTGGAAATTTACCTAAAAAACCGGCATGCTCTTTTTGCAAAAAAGAACATTATGTGCAAGCATGCGTTGATTTCTTAAAGCTGAATTTAAATGATCGCGTAGAACAAGCTAAAAGAAAGCGATTATGTCTAAATTGTTTAAAGTCGGGACATCTTTACAAACAATGTTTTTCTGGGCCTTGCCAAAAGTGCAAAGCAAAACATCATACCTTATTGCACAGCGAATCTGACAATAAATCGCATGATAATACTTCGGATAATAAAAATAGGGATGTGCAGCAAAATCAACAGGTTCAGCAAAATAGAGATGTTCAGCAAGATAGCGTAAATTTATCTTCTCGTAATACAACTGTTAATAAACAAGTTCTTCTTTCAACAGTCTTAGTAAATGTTTTTGATAAAAATAACAAACGACATACTGCACGGGCGCTTTTAGACGTAGGTTCTCAAAGCAGTTTTATAACGGAAAGTTTTCTTGCAAAATTAAAATTACCTAAAACTTCTACTGACATAAAGGTTACCGGTCTTAATAAAACTCAGTCAGAATGCAAGGCAAAATGTAATATACGAGTACAATCAAAAGTTAATTCATTTTCTACCGACATTTCATGCTTAATAGTACCACAAATAACGGGTAGCTTACCTAATTTTAAAATTGACAGGCAAAATATTAAATTTCCTGATAACATAAAACTAGCAGACCCCAGCTTTGACATACCGGGTAAAATAGATATGTTAATCGGTGCAGATTGTTTTGGGATTTAACCTGCGTAGGTCAAATAAAATTAGGCAATAAAGGACCCTATTTACAGAAAACTAAATTCGGTTGGGTTGTGTCTGGGTGCGTACAAACCAGTTCAAGTCAGGTGGTACAATGCAATTTAATAAAAAATACGGATATAGATAAGCAACTTACTCGATTTTGGGAAGTTGAGGAATTTTCACATGTAAAACCTTTGTCTCTTGAAGAGAAAGCTTGTGAAGAGCATTTTTTAAAGACTTTTAAGCGCAACCAAGATGGTCGTTTTGTGGTTACTATTCCTTTAGAAGAAAGTGTAGATAAATTGGGCAACTCGTATGATGCTGCCGAAAAACGTTTGTTATCATTAGAACGGAAATTTGAGCGTAATAGTGATTTTAAGAAACAATATTTTAAATTTATTGACGAATATTCAACTTTAGGGCACATGTCTAAAGTAAGCGGTAATGATAATACACAAGGGGTGTATTATATGCCTCATCACGGTGTTCTAAAAGAAAGCAGTCTTACTACTAAGCTTCGGGTAGTATTCGACGCCTCTTGTTTAAGCAGCAGCGGTTACTCTTTTAATGATTTGCAAATGGTTGGACCAACTATCCAGTCAGATCTTTTTACGATACTTATACGCCATCGAAAGCATAACTACGTAATTTCGGCGGATGTTGAGAAAATGTATAGAATGTGTTTTGTTAATCCAGATCAAACATCTTTGCAACGTATTTTATGGCGTGATGATCCGACTAAACCGATCGATGTTTATGAACTATTAACTGTAACTTATGGCACCAAATCTGCTGCGTACTTAGCAATTAGATGTCTTTATCAGCTCGGTTTAGAATGTGAAAGTAAAAATCCGATTGCATCGCGTGTTATCAAAGAAGACTTTTACGTAGATGACATGCTAACCGGCGCAGAAAGCATAGAAGAAACAATATCTTTGGCGAACGAAGTTTCAGCATTGCTTAGCGAAGCAGGGTTTCATCTTAGAAAATGGATATCTAATAGTTCCGAAGTTCTACAAGGCATAAAAACATCAGATAAGACCGATATACTTGATTTAGGTATCAATGAAAACACTAAAACCCTCGGTTTAATCTGGAATGGTAAAAAGGATTGCTTTTTATATAAGATAGGAACTAACTTCGGTACACGTGTAACAAAACGAACGGTTTTGTCTGAGATATCTCAAATTTTCGATCCCCTGGGCTTGCTAAGTCCAACGATTATTTTAGCAAAAATTATTTTACGAGATATTTGGTTAGAAAAATTAGACTGGGATAATTCTCTCTCACAATCTATTCATACAAGGTGGCTACAGTTTCGCGACGAATTGGGCGCGTTAAACGATCTCAACATTGAGAGACAAATTACTTGTAAAGATGCAGTTTACGTTAGGATTCACGGGTTTTCAGATTCGTCAGCTTACGCTTACGGCGCATGCGTTTTCATTAGGTCTCAAGACAAATATGGCAATATTTTGGTAAAATTGGTTTGTGCACCGTTAAAAACTCAAACTATTCCGCGTTTAGAGCTAACAGCAGCATTGCTGCTAGCAAGACTTATCGATAAGGTAAAGTTATCTTTAAACATGCTCATCGAAAAAATTACATATTGGTGTGATTCTACTATCGTGCTGGGATGGTTAAATATGTCTCCAAGTGTTTTACAAACGTTCGTTGCAAATCGCGTATCGGCTATTCAAGAATTATCAAATGTTAAAGATTGGAGACACGTGCCTACCTCGGACAACCCAGCTGATTACGTGTCACGTGGTGTTAGACCAAATAATTTATTGTCCCTTAATGCGTATTGGTCGGGGCCAAGTTGGCTAAAGCAAGGTGAAGACTTTTGGCCGAAACCTCAATTTTTGATAACGAGCTGCCGGAAACGCGAAAAATAGTAGCGCAAACTCAAAAAATTACTTTGGTAAATCCAGTTATCAATTTTAAAAGATATTCAAATTTAACTAGGTTGGAGCGAGTTACTGCCTACTGTTTTAGGTTTAAAAATAATTGCTCAAGTTCTAAGGAAACACGAATGATCGGTCCTTTGAAAACTACAGAAATTAATAACGCCTCATTATGCCTTATAAAATTGGCACAACAAGATTGTTTTAAAAATGAAATTTTAGCCATTTCCAAAGGCAATAGTGTTGAAAAGGGCAGTAAACTCGCGAAAATTAATCCATTTATAGACGAAAATAGCATACTCAGAGTTGGGGGTAGACTCGCGAATTCTGATTTTAAAATATGCAAAAGGCACCCTATTATTTTATCATCTAAGCATGAACTTACAAGGCTATTGTTTATTCGAGAACATAAACGTCTTTTACATGCAGGACCTCAACTATTGCTAGCAAGCATCCGTGAAAACTATTGGCCCATATCTGGACGTAATTTAGCAAGAAAGGTTTATCATGATTGCGTTCGATGTTTTAGAGCAAAACCTGTATCTATTAATCCTATTATGAAGAACGTGTAAATCCAGCTCCACCATTTTTTACGACGGGCGTAGATTACGCTGGACCGTTTTTAATCAAAGATAGACAAGGTCGTGGTTGCAAGGTCACTAAAGCATATATATCTTTATTCGTATGTTTTGTTACTCGTGCAATTCATTTAGAATTAGTGTCAGACCTAACCACAGAAGCCTTTTTGGCAGCGCTTAGACGCTTCGTATCACGTCGTGGAAGGCCTGCTAAGGTGTATTCAGATAACGGCAGTAATTTTATCGGGGCAAACCAAAAGTTAGAACAGCTTGGTATATTTTTGCGTAAAAATTCAGAAAGGTTGACTGAATCTTTTGAAAATGAAGGTATTTCATGGTCCTTTATTCCACCTCATTCACCCCACTTCGGTGGTCTTTGGGAAGCGGGAGTAAAATCTACTAAATACCATCTCAAGCGTGTTGCAGGAAATGAACTAATGACTTTTGAAAAATTTTATACCTTGCTGGTTCAAATCGAAGCAGTGTTAAACTCGCGTCCCATGTCTCCTCTTTCATGTGATCCTTCGGATTATACACCCTTGACTCCTTCCCACTTTTTAATCGGACGTCCCATAACGTCAGTTGCCGATCCAGATTTGACCCAGATTTCGGAAAATCGTCTGTCCCATTTCCAGAAGATGCAAAAATTACAACAACACTTCTGGTCCAGATGGTCGCTCGAATACATTTCTGAGTTACAACAACGTTGTAAATGGCGGAGCAATCAAGATGAACTTAAAGTAAATGACTTGGTGCTGATCAAGGACGACAACCTCCCACCATGCAAATGGCTCCTAGGCAGAATAGAAATATTACATCCTGGTAAAGATGGAATATCACGAGTGGCTACCATTCGAACGAAAGGAGGCATTATAAAGCGTTCCTTCGCAAAAAATATGTCCACTTCCAGTGAACTAATTTTAGTGTGTGTTTTGAAAGTGCGTTCTTTCAAGGCGGGGGCGATGTATAATTTTGAAACATTAAAAAACTACAAAAGTAAATTTTGCTCTACGTGGCAACGTCGATTTTATCCCCTCGCTCCGTGCGTGCAGAAAGTGCCGTCGCAGACAGTACGAATGACGAGTTGAAGAGTTCAACAGTGTGTAGAGACAAGAGAGTCATGCGTAACTGACCTTACACAATTTTCTAGTTTAGTACGATGTTTTTGTAGTAAATAAATAGTTTTAAAAGTTTTATAAGTCTCTACTTTAACGTTAGAAGGTCCGAACCAGTCCCATATACAGTCCACAAGCAATTTACCCAACAAAAAGTTTATATAAACATATGTCCTAACGTCTTATTTTTTAAACTACGTGGTGTTAAAATAAAAAAATATATATTTTTTTCTATTTATTTTTTATACCAATCCACATGCTTTTAAAACATTTGAGGGATGCTTCCTATGCATCAAATTGCATTTTTTTGCATACAAGAAAACAAATTTACTAGTGTCGTTCATAAGGGTAATTATTCAAATAATTTAGACTTAATTTGGTCCCTTGATTTTTTTTTAATTTGATGTACGGGTTTCGTGTAAATAAATATATAAAAACTATTTTTAGCATGGTCAGTTTTAATAAATTTTTGAAGTAAAAAACACCATTATCATTTGATGAAACTAATTCTAAAGTGAAAAATCTCCATTTATACGTTTTAATACAACAGGGATACAAGTTTCCTAATGGTTGTATTTTACAGCGCGTAGTTTAAATAAATCACTTTTTAGGCCATAACTACATCGATAACTAATTGTTTAAACTAGGCCCTAACTTATTCCTTAATTAGATAGAAATTCGACCCTGCCAAGAAATGGTTTTTATTTAGTTAATTGAAAAGAGCACCTACATTAAATAAAATAAGGAAAAAAAATCTATTCGAAACTAAATGGACATTAAAACATTTATTAATATTTGATAAAGATGCAGTGACGCACCATTTTTTCCTAAAAATCTTTACCTGAAAACCTCCATAAACGACAATCGTGACAATAATTCTTTTTTTATCTCAAAAAATTACTTTGATTTAGAGACAACATCCCCTTTTTTAATTAAATTATCCGAATTTGTATAAAAGTTATTATAAAAAAAGTAAAAAAAACAAATTTTAACACCGTGTAGTTCAGAAATTTGGTACTATTAAGACATCTGTTTATATGATTTTTTTTCTGATTTATTACTTAGAAATGGCAAAAGATACGGAGTCGGTCGTTAAGTTAATAAATTACTTTTATTTAGTTAAGCCAAACTACGCTCCTGATTTTTTAATATAGAAATTTCAAAGCCAATTTTATTTTAAATTTTCATCATGGTTTAACCGTAATACGGCTCTGTATTTTTCAGAGTTCGGTAAAAATAGTAAGCTCTATATTTTCAAATAATATGTTAGTTTAGTAATAAATAATAACTTAAGAATGCACAAAACATAATTGATTAAATCATTTACTCATACAAAAATAATTTTTTATAAAACTTCTTTTAGTTTTTTTTCTACTTATGTTTATCTAACAACACATTTTTGATAATTTTTTACTGCAATTTATTTAAAAATATCAGCAAGGCCTTAAAAACAAATAATAAGGTCTCGGGGTAGATAATTTATTTTTTAACATTGACGGAATGACGGTATCCTTAATTTGCGCATAATCATGCAAAAGCTTTCTAAGTTGTTTTGCACTTGCGCATATTAAGGATCTCACCATCATGCCTTCAATGTTATTAAAAACAAATTATCTTTTACCAGCTTAATTATATGTTTTCAATGTTTTCTAATATTTAAGATAAATTACAGTTAAAAATTATCAAATTCATTTTGATTTGTTGTTAGGTTTACCTGACTAGACAAAAGCTAAACCAAGTTTCGTGTAAAAATTGTTATTGTTTAAATAAATTATTTGATTATTTATTATTTACGCATCTTTAAGTTTTTATTTTTTTACTAAACTAGTGTAGTTTTAAATGTACAACTTACAATTTTTATCGAATATCGTTATTCGAATGAGAAATGCGTATTACGGTTAAACCATAATGTAAAGTTAAAATAAATTTCTCTTTGAAATTCCGATATTAAAATATAGGACTGTATTAAAAAATGTAAGGTAAGGGAGTTTCGTGGCGCTTGTGGCTGCTTCGGTTGTATCGGTAGCATCGATCTCCGGAGTTAAGCAGTGAAGTGCGCGCCCATAACTTGGATGGGTGACCGGCGTTGTCGGTTTTAGGCAACGGCACGCGGTGTTCTGCTCGGGGGTAAAACGAACGGACCAAGCCGCAACCATCCAAGTTATGGAATGAGTGGTGTGTGAATGGGAAGGAGTAGAGGTCAAGGTACAATAAGCCTTCAGGCTGCAGTGCGCCACCTAGGGGGACGGTCGTCGGACCTGGGTGGGATGACCCCGAAAGGGAAAAAAAGGGAGTTTTGTTAAGTTTTGCGAAATTTATTAAAGTAATTTAAAGGTAATTTGTTTTATTAAGTTTCTAAAAATATAGGTCCGTATTAGAAATAAACCTCAATGTGTAGTACCTCATTAAATTTGTATTAAAATTGGCTGTTAAATTTTGATATTAGAATAACCGTATTAAAATAAAAAGTTAATGATAAGCCTACGAAAAACTTGGCAGTTTAAATAAAATATCACCTCTCGATAATTTAAAAAAAAATGACAATAATAAAATGCATTTTTTTTTAATTTGAATAAAAACACAGGGGAAAATAAAACAAATTTCTAATTTTTGTTTTTTTTTTCGGATTATTTCGGAAATACTCGGAATGTTAAAATTTGTCCAACAGCATATTATTAGGCACATAAAACTTTACCTTTCTTTTAATTTAACCGACTTCGTATCCCTTACCATTTCCAAAATACCTATACTGGCCGTCCTTATCTTGTACACGTATATTTTTTTAATTTATTAAATGAATAAAATTAAAATTTTAAAAAATCTTGGCCAACAATTTGTGTTAAGTGTTTTAGTGGTTGTCATTATGAAATTTATTTAAAATTCTGCCCATCCGTGGACACTCTGTATTTTGACATTATAATATTGTGTCAAATTACACATTTATTATTAATGATTAATATTAATATTGCCATAACAGTATTGGCCGTCTGAGGGTGTAAAAGTGATTTTAAAACTTTATTTAAGCCCCATTATTCTATCAACAAAAAAAAGTAAAAAATGGTTTTTTTGCTAAACAAATATACCACATTTCTTTTACTTTTATGTGGTAAGTAAGATAAAATTGTGTTTTATTTTTACAGTCCTTGTCTGTTATTGTTATGGCTAGCACTTCATTTAGAGTAAATTTCTTAAAACTGCTCTTCGTTGCTATAAAACCGGTCCAACTTCAAACAAGTATTTCACAAACTTTTTGCGCTTTGGGAAAATACCATTAAGGGAAAAGTAAAATACTTTAAGAGTAAAAGACATTTTCTGTAAACGATCAACTAGTAAGCCGGTTTGCCCAGCATTAAATCTTAGTATTTTGACAACTTTTAAAGTTACTTTTAAATTTTTAATTGATTAATGTTATACGTCTCACGATGATTTGTGATAATAATTTTTTTATATGCTAGGCCTCAAAAACTTTAAGACATTTGGCAGCGTTATAGGGTTAGTAGGAGACATACGACTAGAATATTTTACAGCTTTACTTTCAATTATATCGGAGGTTGATGTCAACTAATGTAAAAGGTTTGTCGGACAATATGTATTATTCGCTATACTACTAAACAATATAAAGGCCAATATCTCGAAAAGGTCGCCCTTAGACGATTTTTACAAAAATGCCAGTTTTGTGTAGAAAACACAGGAAAGTTTATTGGTATATCTAGATGGTACATACAGGGTAGCATAAAAAATGCGACGTTTAAGAGAAACTTAAAGTACTGTAGAAAGCTCCCTCCACACGACAAAATTAATATCAAATTTAAAAAGTTTATGTTAAAAAATCCCATAATACTCAGTTTTTATAAAATATTTAAAACCTATTAAAACTTATCAAAATAAATTTAGATAATTATTTTCACTTATTATTAACTTTGGATGTAGTTATATTTGGTTAAATCTTTTTATTTTAGAATAAAAAATCTGTAATTTTTCTGTGTACCTTTAATCAACCTGAAATTATTTTCTCTAAAATAAAAAATTATAACCACGCTCAAAAATGTTAAAATGACGCTTTTCTTTACAACTTTGTAGCCCTCCTCTTTCTTTACGTCATCATCAAATTGTCAAATTGGTGGAATATACACAGTTTAGCATGTAATTAACTCACCATATCTTAATCTGACACGCTCGACATTTTCTGATGAATATATTTTTGTTTTTACGATCGCCCCTGTATACGAGGCTCATATTTGGTAAAGGTATATGATCGAGTACAAGGTATCATCCGGACTTCCCTACCATAAGAATGCTGACACTCTATCAAGACGACCCTGCCCGGACGATTGTAAACACTGCAGCAGACAATAAGAACATGAAGATTCTGATAAATTTTACTGCCGAAGAACACGCATCCAGTGCTCTCAAGAATGGGTCCCTAAGATCTTGGAAAAAAAAGAGCTGACTGGACCTGGGGAAAATTAGCTAAATCAGAAAATTTAGACCGGCCACCATATTAACAAATACCTTTAAAGTCCCCAAAACCTAAGAGTTACTGGGCTATATGGGACTCCTTGGTTATTAAAGATGGTCTGTTAAAAAGAGTTCTGAGTTTCTACTGACTGGGAAGGCGTGCAGCTGTAAAAAACTGGTGCAGAATGTATAAGGCTACGCTTTCACCGAGAGACCGAAATCACGAAGCCACGACAAGATTAAGCAGAACAATGTAGAGGCACCTTTTAATAAAATTGCCATAGATATAGCACGACCATTTCCAGTTCCACTACAGTCAGAAGTCTACCCAATTCAAAAAGATATCACCGTTGCGGAGGTACTATTTTAGCAAGAGATTTGTCGCTATTAAGTAACATGAGAAATACATTCTGACCAATACAGAAATTTGAGTCCAAGTTTTTCAAGAACAACTACTCTTTATCCCTAGTCAGATGGCATGGTCAACAGGTTTAATAGAACTTTTGATAACTATTTAAAAATCAAAGTAAAAAACCAATAAAGTGACTGATATAGCTGTATACAGCCGTTTTTATTAGCATACCACTTCGCAATTCACAAAATCACTGGAACAACTTCTGCTAAAGCAATTTGTAGAATGGAATTGCGCCTTTCAGTTGACTTACTTACAGGACGACCTTTCACCAATAAAAAACCAGCAAAAGCCTATGGAAGTCAACTTAGTAAATAGCTACAAGAGATACATGAAGCGGTGCGTACCAGGTTACAAAAAGAAGGGACCGTAAGTCCCATCATAACTTGAAAGCTAACCATGAGGGATTTCTGGTCGGTAAAAAGTATGTAATAGTATGTATGAGTTTACGCTTTTACCTAAAATTAAAGGTAATTTAGTTTTTTTTTAATTTTCCGGAAAATTGATTTTTCCACTCAATTTTTTAAGCGGAAAATGTTATTTTACAGGACTAATTTACTTTCCGGTCCCTAGTTTACTTTCCGGTCTCTCATTTACTTTCCGGTCCCTGATATCAAAAAATCCTGTTAGCCATGACAAAAATTGTCAGAGTTCAATTGTTACTATTTGACAGTTCAAGATATTGTAAAGTAAAGAAAGCATGATTTTGCCAAAATGGAGTCAGACATGGAAAATCCAGATGAAATAATTGAGCGTCTTTATTGTCGTTTAAATATAACACTAAAAATTTACACAGTTTTTTTTCCGGTCAATTAAAAAAAAATTATGTACGATACTCGACCGGAAATAATTTTTACGGGTCTCCTCAAAACTACAGGACTCGCCTACGGCTCGCCCTGTACATGTTTTGGTTAGTCGTTCGTTTAGTTTTTCGTCGACCCGTAAAATACCATTTTCCGGTCTAGTAACGTAAATAGCTAGTTAAGGGTTGTATTGGTACAAGGTACTTTTTAAAAAGACCTTTATTAAAATTTACACACAATATACTTATTATTAACAGAACACAATATAAATTGGAACTAAACTTAAATCTATTACAAGCCTACTATTTATATATTATTAATTGCTAACGTTGCATTTTTAGCTGGGTCATCGATAAGTGCAATACTGCTGATCTGGTGGGTTCAAGAAACTATAATTTCTCCATCCCCTGGGGAAGTTTTGTAAGGGACGAACAAAACTGGCCTTGCATCTTCTTTGGTTTTGGATGGCTCTTCATCGGGATTCTTCTTTTTCCAGATTTGCTTTATTTTGTAACCTGCAAAGATCAAGAGTATAGTAATTGAAATATAAATGGATGTCATCCAGAAGTGGGTATGATAATTTGTCTATGATACCATTTCGATTGGTTGCAAATGTTCTTCTTCTTTAGATAGTTTATGAAGTTCATCGAGGGGAATCTTGTTCAATTTCAGTGGTTTTAACTTAATCTGCTCCTGAATGGCTGCTGTTCTTACTTTTGGTAAAGTTAATGGTTCTTCCTGGATAGTCGTTCGGGAATTTATAAAGGCTTCGTTGTTTGTTCGAAACTCGCAATTTGGTGGTACTTTAACAAGAAATGTTCCTTTAAGAACCATAAGTTTCGACGTTGAGCATTCTGTTGACACCTTGGTTTCCTGGGGGAATATAGCGATGTAGAAGGCTTCTGTCATTTCTTGAATAAAGGTGGTGTTGATGGAGATCGGTATTTTTTGACAAGGAGCTTCGGAGTTGGTAATCTGGAGAATTTGAGTAATACAATCTTGTTGGTTGGTGTTTTCTTGTAAAAATTGCTCGGGGCATAGGTATTCGGGCCCATTTCTTCTGCAGGATACATCCATGTATTGGTAAAGTTCGTAGTTTAAGGCTAAGTAAGGGGCAGGTGGAATGATAGTTGTTTGGTTTAGTGTAGGTATAGAGAAGAGGTGAAAATAGGAGAACGGCTCTGAATGTATAATTGGGAAGTGTAGAATAAAGACGAGTGTATTTCTTGCAAAGTAGCCGTCTACGGTGATGACGTCGTAGTATTTTGCCAGATCTTCATCTTGGGTATATAAGAGTTGGCTTTCTGGATGGTGTTCTAACATTTGCTGGATGGTCCATTTCAGTTCTTCAGGTTTAATTAGGCTGTTGTGAAGGGTATTGAGTCTCGTAAACGTCATAGCTGTTTCTAGGTCGTTAAGGATTTGCAAAACAACTTGAAGAGCCAGGTTCAATTGGTCCAATATGTTTCTTGTTTGCAAAAAGTGATTAAAATCGAAAATAAATTTATTAAGTTCAGAGCTGATCCTGTTTGTTTCTACTTTAATGGTTTCTTCATTATGGTTTACAAGGGTTATAGTTTTGTTAAAATTGTCCATGATTTTCTTGTTAAGGCTTATATGATGGTTTACTTGTGTGATGATGTTATTCTGATTATTTTGAAGAGATGCGATGGCGTTGTCGTATTTTATTGCGTCCTCTTGATCAAGGTTTCCAGATATGGTTTTTACTATACTTCCTAACCCATTTAGAAGTCCCCTTTTGGATCTGTATTGCGGAGAGATAGTGCTGAGTTTTTCTCGTGCGGATTTTAGAAGATACTGTAAGCTCTGGTCGAAGTTATGTAGACTCGTAAAATAGGGGTGGCTTAGTCCATTTTTGATGGCATCTGTGACAGCTTGGTATTGTGTTTCTAGCAGGTTGACTTCTGCAGCGATTGGTTGAAGGTCGAAGTAGTGTATGAAGTCGTGTGTACTAATTTGGATCCTGGCTTGGCCCAGCTTGAGGGGAAGGATTCCTGGGTTGTCCCTTTAGGTCCTGGATTAGGATTTCTTGCGCTCTGGTTAAAGTACATCTGCAAAGTATTTTTAGTATTAGTTGTTTTGTGAGGATGATTTTTAATGTTCTTTTTGTGAACTGTTCTGTCTTGTGTGTCAATAGTCATGAGGTTGTCAGTTTTAACAGTCTTTGGAGAAAATCTAGGAAGAAGTTTATTTCTTTTGATCGTTTTTCGGGTGTATATTTTGGTGCTTGGTTTGTGTGTTATGGGGACTTGTCTTGTAGCGTTTCTTTTTTCGATGTATTTTTCTTTTGTGCCTTGTAATTTTTCGTTAAGTTCTTTATAAATAATTTTCGTCTTTTCTCGGTGTTGCTGCGTATAATTGTTAATAAGAGTTTTCTCAATGTCGACGTCAAATGGATCTTGAGCATCTAAATGGCCATTTAAAATATCCATAGGTCGCTTGTTAGTCATGGAGTGTATGGAGTTATTGTATCCTAGAATGGCATAGGGCATCTGTTCTTTGACTCCAAGAGATTTCTTCTTTTCCCGCAGTATTCTAAGATGTTCTATGATTGTTGAGTGGAATCGCTCTATCATTCCATTGGATTGTGGATTATCTGGAGATCGAATGGATGGATGGATGGATCGAAATTTTGTGAGTATCCACAAATTCCTGCATAAGGCCATTTTTAAATTCAGTTCCACTGTCTGCAACTATCATATGGGGTACTCCATGGTGAGTGATGAAGGTTATTAGGGCACTAAGAACATTGACTGCATTTGATCCTTCTATTGGGTATGCCTGTCCCGTATTTGGAAAAGGCGTCGATGATGGTAAGAAATTTTTGCCCTCCTGCTTGAAAGGTGTCCAGGTGAATTATTTCGAGTGGTTTAGTTGGTGTTGGTGTTAACATAAACTTTGGTTTTGCAGGATTTCTATCGTATTTATTGCTTTGGCAGATGTCACAAAGGTTAATTATTCCTTCTATGTCCTTTTTCAGATTTGGCCAGAAGTATTTTCGTCGGATTTGATTTTCGGTTTCGGAAATGCCTCTATGGTTTGTTTTGCCATGGTGGTAATCTAGAATAATTTGTTTTTGTCTTTCTTCGCTATTGATATCTTCCAAAAGAGTATTGCATTTTACTAGGTCAAAAGCGGAGTTCTTAAATACTTCTCGAAGAGTGTTGGACGAAACGTGTACAATTTGGTTTCTTTTTTTAAGCTTGTGAATGCCTTTAATGTATGTGTAATTACTTTTCTAGATATAAGTTATTAGTTTTATTTATATAGCATACATGTATAAGATATACTTTAATTATGTTAGGCATTTGTCTAGTTTATTTTTGTTTATATATTGTCTGTTTTATTATCATATTTTTTTTGGTTATTGGTGGGTAATATGCCTGTAAATTTGTGAGACTCCCAAGCGCGAAATTATTCTTTGTGGGTTTTTTTTTTATTTGCCTTTGTTACTCATTATTCAGATCATGTAATTATTGTTTAAACTGGTGAATAAGTATTTATTATTATTTAAAACCAAATCCATATATTACACCTTTAACTTTGGCAGAATGCTGTGAAAATAAAGCATATTTGGCAGGTTTGGTGCCTTGCATTGAAAAATCCTCTAAAAATTAATGAGTTTTATTTCCAATCATGTTTTTGTTATTTTTACCTGTAATTATTACGGGTAAACTTTTCTCAGACAGAGTTGAATGGGATAAAATAAAAGTTTCAGCATGTGGACACGGATACATAGACCTTAATTTTTTCTCCCATTCTTCGCTAGTGCTTGAGCTGACCAGCTTTGACTGAAAATATACTATATCAGAGTTATGAGGAGTCCATCGTTCAGCAATAGACAAGATCATTTCTTTGCGTATTTCATTTATTTTATCCAGTTCAGCGTCAGGAACCAGATCTACACATAGATGTTTAACCTAAAAAGAAACAATCAATATTAAGGTTATTTTCAAAGACAAAATAATGGTTTGATGTGAATAAAATACAATAATTTTTTTTGTGAATTTACAACGTTGGGCTTGGGTTATTTTTAACTACAGTCGGACGTGACATAGCTTACATGTGATATTACACTAAATATGTAATATTATTACGTGTTCAGTGTAATATGACATATAAGTTATAAAAATTTACAAATATTTTTGACACAACCTTTGTAAAGTCAGTTGTTATTTTGTCACGTTCGCCTATGGCTAAAAATAACCAACGTTGTAAATCCACAAAACATTTCTTTCAGTGTAGTCATAAATGAGGTAAAAACATAACATTCAGTACAAATAGAACAAATAAAGAATAACCCTCATATTCTAATTAACAGTAGACCCATTACAACACTAAAAACAATTTCTACAAAAACCTATAGAGAAATTTTTAAAGCTAAAGCCTTGTTCATACACGGCTAGTAAGAGAATATGAGAAGAGGGTATCACAACCACATCATTCACATTCTCTCAGACAGCCAGGCTGCTCTAAAAGCCTTGGATGCCCATCGTATAACATCCAAAATCACGAGGGACTGCCTGAATAGTATCAAAGAGCTCGCCGCCAGGAACAACAGGATAGAACTTCTGTGGGTTCTTGGACACTCGGGAATAGAAGGCAATGAAAAAGCAGATGAACTAGCGAGAGCTGGGTCGTCTAGAAGGTTCAACGGTCCAGAGCCAATACTCGGATTGTCCAAAAAGGTGACGAAAACAACGATAAGCAGATGGTCTCAACAACAACATCTTGCTCGTTGGCATACATTACCTGGCCAAAGACATGCGAAGGAGACACTGGGCGATCCTTCCAAGGAGCTAAAAACTGAAGGTCCTCCAGATGGAGAGCACTCAGCAAGGACAAGTATTAGGACTTCTGACAGGACACTGTCATCTAAGGAAATACTTGCAAAAATGGGCAGTTACAATGGACCCATAACATGCAGGCTTTGTGGGGAAGAGGAGGAAACAGCATCACACATAATATACACCTGCATTGCACTGACACGCAAAAGACACAGTCTATTTGGGAACATACATAGCGGGAACCTGCTCCCTCATGAACATCTTGGCAGAAATCTACTAAACCTGATAAAGGGCAGTGGACTTCTGTAACAAGAGAGGGGTGCAACAAAACCAATAGGTTGCAGTGCAAACATGGTCGAATGACCAACCCTGCCTCAAACCAACCAACTAACACGGCTAGTCCATTTATAAATACAGAAATTTACAAAAATTTCTTAATACCTAAACTAAATTTAGTACATAAATAATGCTAATATAATACAAAAATACATTCCAAATTACAACCCTAACAAAAGTCACTATAAATTATCACCCTAAAAATATAACAAGCAATATCATATTATAGAAGAAACAAGAACACAACATTAATTATCCATTACTTTAATACGCGCTTAACTTCAGTTTTAAATCTAGATTTTGAAATATGGATACTAAAATCGTTCATATTAAAGTTACGCTGTAGTCTCGTTAAAGGACAATGCATGCCATAGTTGGTAGCATGAAAAGGTATACAGAAAAGTTCCCTGCTACGTGTTCGATGACGTGTATTAAAATTTAATTTTGATAAGAGATATTCGCAATCTATGTCACCTACTAAAAGGGAATACAAGAAGCACATATCCAAATAAAAGCGTCTTGACTGTAAGGAAGTAATATTTAAAGTACTGCGAATGTATTCATAATCAATGTGGTAACCTAAAAAATGAATATTCATTTTATAGGCACAAGAACGCAGAAACCTGTTCTGTACACCCTCAATACCATCCATGTGTACCTGGTAAAATGGTGACCAGACCACACTAGCATACTCCAGACCAGATCTCACATAAGCACAAAAAGCAATTTAAATGTCTCACAGGTAAAATCTTTACTGTTTCTGGATATTAAACCAAGATTCTTATAACCTTTCTGTGTAATTGAGTATATATGAGTAACAAATGTTAGAGATCTGTCTATGAGTACTCCAAGGTCCTTAATTTCATTGACTCTTACCAGAACATTATTACTAATATTATAGTCAAAATGTGTATATCGATTAGTTCTATAAAAAGATATACTATGGCATTTGTCTATATTTAGACCAAGACCATTCAATTTTGACCAAAGCAATAAGCCATCAATATCATTTTGAAGCATAATACAATCATCAACTGTTTTTATTGGTTTGAACAATTTTAGATCATCAGCGTACATAAGTGTTTCTGAGTGATGAATAAAGCCCACAATATCATTAATAAAAAGAAGGAAAAAAGAGGACCGCAGTGCGAGCCCTGCGGAACCCCAGAAGAAACAACAATATCTTTGGAAACATAATTATTAATCCTTACCCTTTGTGTCCTTCCTGTGAGGAAACTAAGTATCCACTTAAGAATGTTTGGCCCAAAACCCCACGATGCAAGCTTGGCCACCAGCAGCGCATGATTTACCCTATCAAACGCCTTCGAAAAATCCGTATAAATACTGTCAACCTGAAGTTTATTCTCAAAGGCATTCAAGAGATAATCCTGATAGGTCAACAGATTCGTAACTGTTGACTTACCATCACAAAAGCCATGCTGCTGATGAACGACAATACGCTTACATTCCCATGATAGTACTGATGTCACAAGACAGTCAAACAATTTAGGGACGGCCGATTGAATGCATATGCCTCTATAATTAGCCACGTTACCTCTATCGCCGGATTTATAAATTGGTGTAATAAAAGATTGTTTCCAAAAATCAGGAAAAATTCCATTTTTTAAGGATAAGTTAAAAATAAAATGCAAAGGTTGACTTAGAGAACATACACAAGCTTTCAGCAGAATGGTGGGTATGCCATCAGGACCAAAGGCACAGCCCGATCTGCAGTGCATAACGGAATCAAACACATCAACCAGACCAAGTTCCAAGAAGTCAATATTTATACATTCATTTAAATTTTTATAATAATCTGGTATATCTAAGTTTGATGTTGAATAGACAGTTGAAAAGTAGTCAGCAAATAGATTAACCGATGCACTACAGCCGTCAGCCTGCCTATCATTAAAATACATTGAAGTAGGATATCCATTTACCCTCTTGGCATTGCTCAAGAAGCGCCAAAAGCCCCTCGGGTCATTTTGAAGGTTATGCTCGACAGACTCAATATAATTGTTATAGCAGGTTCTCGTTAGTGTTTTACAATTGTCCCTCAACCTCGAGAAAATTTCGTAATCAGAAAAAAGACCTGTTTCCTTGAAGCGTTTATGAGCTATCTTTTTCTTAATAACTAATTGTTTAAGCTCACCATTAAACCACGCGGGAAAATTTGAGCTTCTAAAACGCTTCAGGGGCACAAAAATAGAGATGGCATGATACAATACCATATAAAATTGTTCTACAGCTAAATTAACATCAAACGGGTCTAAATAAGCATTCCAGTTAACATTCGATAAATATTCATTTAAGGAACACAAGTCGGCGTTTTTAAAGTCATAATATTCCAAGTCAAACTTCATTGAGGCACTTTCCGTTAAGCCCGAGAGCATGCAGGAATAGGCGATGTGATGGTTGCTGTTAGGGAGTAATAAATCATCCGCCGCAGTAAAGGAACAGTCATAAACGTCAGAGAAACACAGATCAAGAAACACACCATTGTCATTGGGGATATTTATAAGTTGGTGCAAATTTAAGTAAGCAACAGTATTACCTATATTATGTGCAAAAGATGTATGATGAGCCACTGGATGTGCACCAAAATCCTCATTAATCCATCTTGCCTCAGGCAGATTGAAATCACCATAGATCATAAAAGCACTGTTTGGGAGATCTGATTTTAATTTGTTCAAAGTTGAACAAAAACCATCATACACTTCCTGACTGGATCTAGGTGGAATGTACACAGCACCAAACACAATATTACGAACACCATTTTTGACCGATACATATAGCTGCTCGACGCTGTCCCCATCACTGGTCACTTGTCTCGATTTAAGAGTTTTTCTAACTGCCACTAAGACTCCCCACCTCTCTGTTTGGTACTGTTATTCCTGTTACGATCACAGCGGTAAACAACAAAGTTCTTAAGGTTCATTTCACTAGACAGAAAGTCATCAGAAAGCCAAGTTTCAACAATCACAATGACATCATAAGGACAAACAGCAGTCGTCAATCTGAAATCTCCGAGTTTCGTTCGCATTCCTCCAGCATTCTGAAAGTAGCACACTATTGATTGTTGTCGTTTTTTGGAGGTGGTGTGGACTTGACAATACGAGGTGAACCCTTAACGTAACGAATGGTGATATTATCTTCACCATCCTTTCTCCTACGATCCAGCTCCTCATATATCGTCTTAAGGTGTGCCCTCTGGATCACTGTCAAATCAGGCTTAATTCTAATATTGCTAGCTTCCAGTTTACGCTTTTGCTTAAGGCAATTTACCGCCATAGTGCTGTCAGGAAAAATAACTTTAATTGGTCTCGGTTTAGAACCTTGCCGACCGACTCTCAGCACCTTAAAATCGTTTGTAGACTGCACCTCTAGTTTTTCCAGCAGGTCAAGAACAATGGCCTTATCATGATTTACTCTCTCACCGGTATTACTGGAAGAGCTTTCCACAGCATTAAAAACCATAATATTCTTCGCCCGAACACTACGCTCCTGAACCTCTGTATACAGATCGCTCTGTCCACCAGAAATAGTCTGACCATTGCTATCAGGGCCAGCCGGACTAACATTATTTGCTTTAAGCTGAGAGATGTCATTTTGAAGCTCATTAACTTTGGCTTCAAGGCAATCGATTCTTTTGTTCTTTTCACTTACATTTTCCCTAATATTATTTAGAGTCGCTTCTAGTCCATTCTTTTGCATTAATAGCAGTTCAATAATGCCAGAGACAACAATCAAAACATCCCTGTTTGTGGTACTTGATTTCTTAAGTAAATTTGAAACCTGACCTCTAATCGTTTCTTCACTTACGTCGACGTCTACCACTGCAACCGACGAACCAACATCTGATTTGTCGTATACGTGTTGGGAAGCAAACAACTGACTGTTAGATCGGTCCGGTCCAGAACCACCACTTTTTCCAAAAGACAAACGTTTGTTATCGTTCCTTTTGCAGAATTTGCATTCCCAATTATGAGATTTTGTTTTTTTATGCAAGGCTAGAACTTTGTCGTACTCTGCTTTCGAGAGTCCTGTACAGCCCTTATGTGTCCAGGAACAACACGTACAACACTCGATAGATGCTTGATTTCCCTTAATTCCGCGGTCGCAATAACCGCAAACACTTACATCCGCCATTCCTATTCCACCGCTAATTTACTGAATTCGATATGTGATACGCACTATAGAGTTGAAAATATTTGAGCAAAACGATGCTTTTACTACATGAAACAGACTATATATTTTTTTTACACTTTTAAACAAATTCCAAGCATGCTTTGTTTATTAAATAAAACTGTAAAAAACGGTGAATTTTCGGGAAATTCGGTCTCAAAGTAAACAATTACAGCACCAAAACAGCCTTACTATACAATTCGGTTGGGTAACAAAAGTCTCGACAATTAATTTCAAATAAAATCACTAAAATTAATCAAAATAGCAGGAGAAAGAAACCAGAATTTACTAAATAAACTGATATTTTTATTTATTTTGTATGATAAAAAAATTAGAAAGTTAAGGGGGGCGTAAATTTATAACTTGAGACCCCGTACATTAGATCATTATATTTTTATTGTTTTAATATCAGTAAATTTAAATAGTTTGGTTGGAATTATTCCATAAAATTTTTAATTGTCTAATAAATGTATTACACTAATTTAAAAACTTAAATTTTCATCGTTAACCCAATAGTAGCTTTATAAAACACATCTCTTTAAATCACTTCAAGAGATATTAAAAACCAATAAATTGCAGAAATAATAACGACAATTATTAGGCAACGATTTGTATTAATTAAAATTATTAAAATAGTGACTAATAAATCACTTAAATTCATAAATTTATTTTTTTTTTACCAGGGACAAAGTGATTCCGATATCCAAAATCTTATTTTCAGATCTCTGAGCCACATCTCGATACCCAACGAGCCCGTAAGTGCGTGGAATCGGTGCTGGAACGTCTTTCCAGCCGGCAATTGTACAAAAGAAAGTTGATTGACCCATATCCACGCCAATTTAAGAAACTAAAAAAGCAAAAAATGTTTATGTTTTCAGTTATAAAAAAATAAATCTTTTATACAGAATATGTAGTACTCATGCACGAAAACTAATAAATAAATATTTTGCGAAGTAAAATTTAGTGACTTTGGCGACGCAACTAATACGATATAATTTTTTTTATAAAATTTTAAGTCACTACTAAGAGAATACTTATGTATATTTAAAATCATTTTAAAAAAGAATCGGTGCGATAAAGTGTTAAATAAAAAAGGACAATATAAAAAATAAAATTAATTTTTAGCCAAAAAATTATAACCTATTTTAAAAATTAGAGAATACGTCAAAATAATACCAAATGTGTTAACGAAATAACATTATATAAGTAATTAATAAAAAACAAAATACATTATTTGTGGGCGGTTGCGTTGTTTTTAAAAAGGCTTTTGTTAAAAATAAAATTATTCTTTAAAATAAAAACAAAAAAAAACTAAAAAAAAATATTTTTTAAAGAAAATAGTTAAAGTCGAGTTGTTTTTTTTTAATAATAGCAAAAACGAATTAATTAATTAAATGTTTAGTTGCCATCAAATAAGGCAGCAAAACAAACAGCCGTTGCATTGCTTTTAAGAAATTATTCTGTAAAATAAAAACTTAAAAAAGTAATAATAAATTTGTTAAAGAAAATAGTTAAAGCTAAGGTTTTTTTATTAATAGCAATAACAAATTGAATAATTAAATGTTTAGTTGCCATCAAATTGGGCAGCAAAAAGAAATTATTATATTGTAGTTGATGCAGTTGCCTATGGACCTTTTATTAGGCTGAACATGTATAAATACTATTATACGTAATCTACCATAGGATCTCTGTTTTTTACCTACCTCATAAATGTTACAAAGGAAAATAAACTTTATTTTCAGTACACCTAGTTAAATATATTTTTAACGTATATAAATGCCTCTGTTTCCCATAAATTTTAATTTTCTCCCTCTTCGTATTATCTAAATTCTAAATATATCCAAATCTTATTTCCAGATCTCTGAGCCACATCTCGATACCCAACGAGCCCGTAAGTGCGTGGAATCGGTGCTGGAACGTCTTTCCAGCCGGCAATTGAATGTGAACAAATCGTGGCAATCGTTCCGGGACGAAGTGGTTGAAAAACGTGAAGTTCTTATAAGGTTGGAGAGAACTATGGCAGAAAGTACAAGGGTAAGTAGAATTTGCGTAAAAGATACCCGAATTAAAAAGCATTAGCCACTGAAACTTGGAAAAAATATCAGTAAGGCCTTGGCTTCGATAAAAAGTGGATGAGCCTAGCGAAAAGTATTAAATCTCTGTACTGGTAGCCGCTACTGGCTACAATATTTTGTGGTACACAGCGTTTTAAAACCAGTTTATATACATTAGAAAAGGTCTTATTTTAGGATTAGAGAGATCAAAAATAATTCAACAGTTTTCTTCTTTTCTTAACTTTTTTATTTTGGTGTTTTAGAAATTAAATATGCAGGGTGTCCGCTAATTATTAGTACATAGAAAAACCAGAGATTCCTTGTGCCAAAATATCAAGATTTAACCAAACATACATATATCCAAAAGTTGATAATAAAGAAGGTACAGGGTGTCGAAGTGCAAAAAATATTTTTTCAAATAAGCTATTCAGATCTGATATTAATTATTATCTATAAGCCAGAGGGGCTAGCTACTACTACTACTATTTAAATTTCTCTAAAACATCTAAAGTTTTTAAAACTACTCTATAGAGTTTCATCTAAATATATCAGTAAACTTCCCTATGCTTTCCACACAAAGAGGTATACTTTGTAAGAATGGCTCTGAGCAACCGTTTTAAGATATTTGCATTTAAGTGGTTTAATGCAACAAAAAACATATACAAGAATACACTAAATCATTCGATTATCATGAGATAATTAAAGTGATGATTAATACGCTGTTTTTAAAGGCACTTTTTGGTATTCCTAAACCACTTTCATTCAAATATCTTAAAAACGGTTGCTCAGAGCCATTCACACAAGGTATACCTCTTAATGTAGAAACCATAGGGGAGTTTACTGGTTGACTTAAATAGTAAATACCTACAGTGTAGTGCAAAAAGTTGGGACGGTATAGAAAAATTTAAATAGGGTAGACAGCCTCCTGTTTTTACACATAAAAATTAATAAAGAAAATTCAAAACAATTTTCGATGCACGTCATCAATCAGCTGTACCTGACGAAAAAATATCCACTATATTCAAGAGTAATGATCTTGACTAAATGCAAGCTTACATTCATATATCCGCAATAACAACTAATCTTGTTCAAGAAAACATATACCCCTTTAATCAATATTAAAAATTTATTTAATTTAATTTTATATATTATTTAAATAAGTATAGCTATACTAGGCCGAATATTTTAGCTTTCTTAATATAAAACAAACTGGGCTTTATTTAAGTATAGTAATCTTTTAATGAAAATTGTAATTGCGATTTGCTTAAGAATAACTAAACTTGGAATAAGTATAAGAATTATTGCATTAATTATATGCAATTCTCAGGTTAAATCTAAATTATCTTTATTAAAGGATAATTATTTTTAATACAAACACTATTTTTGCTTAGATTTAAACTTCGATAAGTTTAAACAAAGCATATTAAATATTATTGCAAATAGTTTCATATCTTTATTTTTATTTTATTTATTTACAATATTTTACAATATTTATTTATTTACAATATAATATAAAATATTTTATCATAGAACAATATCCATACAACTAAAAAGTATTTTAATACAACTAAACAATGTTATTTTAATGCACCTAGATGTAAAAAACATCTGTATGTGCATAAGGTTATCCTAAAACCAAGTCATATTCCTAAAATTAAATATAACCTAAATTACTTAGTATAAAACTACAATATATTATACACCAATTATAAACACTTATTAATACATATGAAACAAACAACCCCACTATCTAGAACCAAACAACCCTTCAAATTGTTGACCATTATCACAAATGTATCGCTTAGAATACGGATTTTCTTGAAAATTTATTTTTAACTTAAAACAAATTTTCTTGAGGTAAAACAATATTCTTGCTCCAAGAAATTACATTATTTTCATATTAAATAATATTATTCTTACTATATATTCTTCAAACAAGTATATATTTTTAAAATAAGACACAATTTGTCTAAAATTAAGAATAATATAATAAGAGATATTTAAGAATATCTATTCTTACAGGAAAACTTAAATTTCTTTAGCCAAGACAAAGTATTATTTTTATTCTCTACTTAAAACATAATTTTACTTTGGAATAAAATTCTTGTTGATTTAATATTATTTTTGTTAAAGACTATGGCTTTTTTAAAAGAAAACTAAAAATATATTTATTTTACAGTCAAAACAATTTATATTTATTTCTTTCACTTAAGAAAATTTAGGTTTTATATTATTAAACCAAAATATTATATTCTTGGTTACCATAATTAGGTATCAAAGGTATTTTCCTTATTCATTTTTGCAAAAAACGTTGCCCAGAAAGGTGCGTATCGGCGAACCGGGAAACAAGAAACGCTTCCTTGTACACTGCAAGATTATAAGAAGTTAAAAAAATGTACTAAGGAGATTAAGAAAGGTTGACTAGATAGCCAAAAAGTAAGATGACTGCAGGCCGAGGAGGATTTTGAGGAAAACGTCGGCACCACCATGGTCTAAGTACCGGAAAATAACGAACACCACATAAATGGTCATAAACTTGACAGAAAGGAGGTGTGGGCTCCGGAAAACCAACGAAGTTAGATTAGTGCGATCCTGCTTGTAGAAATGGAGAAAAACGCGTCACCCCTCAGGCGCGTTATACTACCGGATTTGGATTTAAATAGTAAGTCAGACGATTGTTTTATAGCTTTTGTTCTAAAAAAATATATTTTAATAAACTGTAAAACATTTTTTTAACTATTTTTAGTTAGTTAACCTCAACTTTTACTGAAAATCATAATCAATAGAAAAATTTTATGTTATACACTTTTAAGCACTTTTTGGTATTTAATTAGGTAGTCTCAAAAATTTTATTTTTAAAAGTCTTGATTTTGAAGTTGATGATTGATGAACCACCATGTAAATCCTAGAAAAATTTTGTTATAGCTTTTGGCATTTCGGATAAAGTAAAAATGTTTATGAAGAATAACTTCTTTTGAAATATTAAAAATATTTTTTACAGGTATAGTCAAGTTCATCCGTGGACACACATTGTAGTTTTATGGGGTAGTTGAATCACCGTGCTCAAAATATCCACATTAAAGCTACTATCGTGCCGGGACCATCGAGAACTGAAATCTTCACAAAGAAAGTACTAACGAATACACTGGAAATGCCGGACGCAGAGCACCAAAAACTCTTGTTTTTATTAACATCTGCTGTACCAGGGAAATTTTCATTAATAGGATGCTAGACGCCTCAGCAAGGTTGGCTCTAAGGGACGTCCAGAAGGTTTAACATAACATCATAAAAATATTATACTATTAAAAGCTTTGTTTTGTACTCTAACAATAACAATTGTGATAAATAAAATTTGTATAACAATCTTTAGTTTTAAATGAAAACTAAGTAGTTTTATTTGAAGAAAGTATTTAATTATGATATTCTTTAACCAAGATAACCCTAAAGTAATATATTCTTGGCCAAAGAAATGTATTCTTAACTTAAGTTTTAATTTGTTTTTGCCGAAGAAAACATATGTTAATTAAATTGATCGCTCGACAAGAATATATTTTCTCCAATAAAATTAGTGCTTTTCTTCGCTAGATAATCGCGTCGACAAAAAATATCTACGAAGAAAGCACTAATATTCTTAACTTAAAAAATTATGTTTACTTAACTGAATCTACCTTTATGCTTGTACTAAAATAATGTTTTTAAGAATATAATTTACTGATAAGAAGAATATATTCTTTTCGTTATATACAACTCACAACGTGTCTTGAGTCAAAGCAAATTGTTTTAAGTTAAGACCTGCTAGCAAAACTAAACTACAACATATTTTTAAAAATTTTAGTTTTTCGATATAATCAAAAAGAGTCAGGATTTTTACAAAATAGTTTAGTCCTATAAGCTGCCCCACCAGTCTTAGTATGTGACACAATTTTTAAAATTTTCTTGACTCCAATGTATTTTATATCAATCAATGTCATTACGGGAAGGACGCCCTGAATTTTATTTACAGGTACGAACCCAGTTGCAAAAATAATTATTTGAAGTAAACAAAATAAAAAACACATAATTTAATAATATTGCCCTTAAATATTTAAAATGAACACTAAAAGTATAATACATTTTATATTGTTTTAACTAAAATATTGGAACTTAAAAAATATTAAAATTTACAAGATATATGATAAACTGGATACTACTCTTGTTTCATAAGACCTTCTTGGGACATTTTTCATATTTTCAACAAGTTTCAAGCAGTAAAGACAGATAGAAACTCTTTTGTGTCAGGCACCTGAAATTAACAGAATGGTAAAAATATAATTTGTTTTGCTTTTAGTTTAATGCTAAATATACTACCTAAGCTATATAAGCAAAACCTTTCTAAAAAACATTAAAACATTCTTAGTTTTGTTCCCTGTACGAACTGAAAATACGAATACTTTTGGAAGAATTAAAAAAAGCACCAAGAGATTTTAAAAGTAATCTAACATAAAATAGAAGAGCCATGCCTTATAAACAAACAGTATTATACTTAAACACATTTCATAAAATTAGTAACCTGAATTCACTATTTCTTCTCCTTTGCACTCAATTCTTGAGTTTTCTGCTAAATTGGTACTTAATATTTAGTTTCCACCTCTAAAACTACCATTTTTCTATTTATTTTATCCATTTTTTCCATAAAATAATAAAGCTTCACTTTCAGCGGCAGTGACAATGACAGACTGCGATTAAAATGTTTGAAAGTGAAGCTTTGCGATTTTATAGAAAAAACGGTTAAAATAAATAGAAAAATGGGGTTATTAGAGGTGGAAATCAAATATTGTGTACCAATTTACCTTTCAATCAAGAATTGAGTGCAAAAAGAAGGAGAGAAATAGTGAATTCAGGTTAGTTTTGGTTATCAAGTCTAAAGATGAATATTTCGAGAACGAAACGAGTCCGACTAAAAATTCTTTCACATTCGTGATCAGCGCCCACAAAACCCCGTATACCAAATTTCATTAAAATCGGCGATGCGTCCGGTTTGTAGATAATTACCAACAAATTTGTGCAAATACATTTGCCGTAAAAACGGATGTAATAAATAGTTCAGTCTAATTTGTACAAATGGCATGCACAAATCAACTTGTGCAAATTGCATGAGCGTGAAAACCCACCTTAAAAGCATATTCCTACCTATATAGATTTTTTTAAATTGTTTAAACACGTTTAGTTATTCTAACCTATAAAAGTATTTTGCACCTGATATAAAAAATGTTACTGTACTGTTACTTTGTGTACTTACCTTGAAAAATGGGGATTAAATCCATCATTTCCCATTCAGTGAGCAAATTTTCCAATTCCATATTCAAATCGACATAAACATTCACACCCGCTATACAGATAAAAAGAAAAATGCACCGGCTCGACTCCACTATCTCAAGTCTCGGACACATGAAAAATGGCGTGATCAAATCCCGCCGCAAAGCGCGTTGCTATTGGTCGAGGTGAGCGCCACCGCACCGCGTGTTCTTCGCGGCACTTTCAAATAGAATTACTGTTCAAGCAAGATGCTTAAACTCAATCTAAGTATAGCTAATATTAGGTCGATAATGTAGAGGTTTTAGGTAAAAGAAGTTACACTTGAGTAAATCCTAAAGCAAATAATTGGTTTAAGCCAGTCAAAATATTAAGCGAACTATAGAAGTAATTAAAATAATATGAGTTTAAGAGTTATTTAAAAATAATAATTTTTCTTCATCCAAATTTAACAAGTTCTTGATTAGATATAAAGCTACCTTGATTAAACAAAAACTTATTTCGAATTTCAAAACGAGCATGTTTTTAAAAAATAAGATTAGGGTTTTCTTGTCTTAATATTGTTATTGTGGACGCAAAAGGAGTTACAGGTGATACAAGATAATCCCGTCAAGAGTGGTTTTAGTTTTGGATATAAACTAGAATTTTTTTGTGTGT
>JACEGR010006856.1:0-55944 GCA_014170235.1 Listronotus bonariensis | reverse complement strand
TTTATCCATAGGAGAACCACAGCTCTCATCACTGATGAAGTGCTAAGAGTTAATAAAACATACTTTTATAGTCCCTGGCGCCAATAATGGAAATTGGATCATGCATGCCAATAACACTTTTACAACCTTTTTTAGGGGGGTTACTTTAACGAGTCTACACCACGAATATTCATACCGCGTATGTATGGGAGCAGCGCTTTAATTCAACCTGTCACCGTCAAATATTTCTTGTGACGGACTGGGGCAAACGCGTCACTTTTGTTGTCGGACATAAGCTTACCACAATGTTTTCCATGCAATTTTTAAACATTGTGTCGAAAACATAGATAACCCCACATTTAGATCTGCAGTGGCAAGAAGCATTTTTAGGATTTTTACGACCTCGCGTAGTAAAGAAATAGACGGGTGGCGAACATGCGCACTTAAAAGCCGTGGCAAAATACAAACACAGGCACCCTGTACTTCCGTTCGCGGTCTCGACTGCAAGGAATATAAACTTTTAATAAAGTTTATTTTCCTTGGTCTGACCGGGACGCTCATTAGCTACCGTACTCCAAACAGAAAACAGAGTGGCTTTCCAGTGACGCAAATAGAGCGCTCCCGAGTAGCTCAGGAGCATTTCGTGTCTACTTTATGGCGTTCCAATGACGGAAAGTGTTATGCACCTGAACTACTCCATTTTTCTTTCTCCTTGCCCCTCATGCACCATCCCCTCTTTTGGTTTTTGTGCTTCAACACGTGTTTTTATGGTTAAGGATGGATTTTTTAAAATTATTTGTTTAAAATGGAATTAGATATTAAAAGAGATTATTATTATAAAGCCAAGAAAGGTTAAAAAAACGAAATTTTAAAATTTCTTAAAGTTATCTCTCTTTCCTTGTCTAAGGATGCGTTCCAGTGACTAACTTTTTATAGCAGATCAAGAGCTTCAAGCCCTGGAGCGTGACACCCTAAAATTTTCGTCACTGGAAAGCTACCCAGGACGCCACCGACAAATTCTTTCCGATACGGAAAGTCTGTTTGGCGCCAGGCGCGTTTACCCTCGATTTGCTTGCAGGCGTAAACTCGTTTTTCGCTCATGAAATGTAACTTCTGTTTCGCAGGTAAGAAAATTGGCAATCCATCGAGATCTTGGTCGAAAATCGGAAGGTTACAGTTACAAAACCCGCCCAATCCAAATTTTGACCACTCAAATGTGTAGTTTTGGTTGCATTACCATGACAACACAAGTATTTATCGGAATTTTTTTTTCTCCTGCCTGGGGTACCCTGGAGCGAATTATAGTGGAAATTTTTTGACATAATCATTCAATTTGTTTTAACGTCATGTCTGTCATTCCCATACATAATTAAAGAAAATGTTATATTGTACCAGTTGTAGTATTCCAGACATAAGCATATATATAAAATAATGTAAGGTTTTAAGACCCTAAATGACAATTTTATACAACTACAGTTAGTAAAATAATATCATAAGACTGAAGTACTAAACATAAGTGAAGAGCAAACGAAAGCAAGGTATGGGTCTAAAAAATTAAAATAAACTATTTTTACCAACTGTAGTAATATAAGTTATATATAATATAAAATGAATAAACAATGATAAGCTCTAAAATTACATATATTTGCAACTACAATTGGTAAAATGGAAAATATTTATTTTATAGTAAAATTTTAAAGCTCGTGTCAAAGTTACAAATATTAATTTAAAAGAATATTATTTAACACAAACTTGGTGTGAAATTTTCTTACCGAATACCACACGTGCTTAAATTATTCCGGAAATTTTCTCGGCCGACAGAAAATTTCCTAAGCGAAGCTCGATATTTTCAAAATATTCGTGGCCTTGATCCGATATTAATTTTTATGTGCAAACTAAAGGGTGCTAGTGTACTCTATTTTGAATTTGTCTAAAAATCTTGCCACTTTTTTGTGCTACACTGTAGGTAGCATCTAAGTAAACCAATAAACTCTACCATGTTTTTTACACAAAAAAATGTGTACCATAAAAGAAAAAATAATTTATCTGCTTTTTATTCCAAATAATTTTTATGCAAATCTTGTCGGCTGTCCACTACGCTAACCCGATTTGACACCATTGGAATATAATCCCTAAATCTACAATCTAGTAACAATTTTAAGGGAGGATATTAAAAAAAAACTGTTTGTATCTCTTAAAATATCGCTTTATTAAAAAAAAATCACATACAATAAAAGACAAGTCGGTATAAATGTGTTTATATAGATAAAAGTGTAAAAATAGTCTAACTTAATAAGTTTTCTTTAATTATAAATACATTGTTTAAATACTGTATAAAAATACAGGGTGTTTATTAACATATATCCATGACTTCCATACTATATTTTTATCAGAAATACTTTTTAGAGATAGTTTTATTTTGAGTATAGGCAACTAAATATACTCAAAACCCACATTGAAACTATTTTAGTGAAGCGGCTACCCAAATAGCACAAACTTTCCACTGGGCAATCCCCCATATAAGTAAAGCACGGGTCTCGCGATGCTTTATGTCCGCTCCACAGCTTAACCATTGTTTGGTAGTGTATCCCAGCTCTGCAGCAAGGTAAAGAAATAGTGTGGATGCATGCTTTTCTTATATGGGGGATTGCTCAATGGAAAGTTTGCGCTGTTTGGGTAGATTACAGAATATGGGACTGGGGAATTTGTTGCTGACAGAATAAAAGTTTTATGGAAATCATAGATATGAGTTTATCATGTATTATTCTGTATATAAGACGGCAGTAGGTAATTGTACAACTTACAAAATAAATATATACTATAAAAATATATATATCTTAAAAATAATATAGGGAAACTTAAATATAAAAATAATAAAACATATAAATGTACAAAAATTGTTTATTGGCTTAGAGCCCCATTTTAAAATTCATTCGCCATTTTACTTTTCAGTTTTGTTTCTTCTACTTTTTAAGGATGGTTTGGGTAAAGTTTATTGGCCTTCACGTATAGATGGCGGTATAATAAAATTTTATTTAACTGTTTTTTTTTCGAAAATAAAGTGGGCAAAAACCACCCCTCACAGTCTAAGATTCGAATAGGATACAAGTTAGCTTCCTCCCCATCTATTTACCGTATTAAAAATTATGTTATATTAAATATAGTTTTTATACATAGATGTTGCTACAGGTTTGCCTAAAAAAATTTTTAAGGCTATATTTAAATTTAAAACATAACCACAAAAATTCTGACACACCCTGTATAATGGAATTTTAATTATTTTACTCTACAAGACAGCAGTTTAAGTTAGAATTAAATTGCCCCGTTAATGATAATAATATTGCCAAATTAAAACAAAATTGGGTAAAGGATAGTTGGGATATTTTAAAAATTGATTTTTTTGATATTTAAAACTCTGTATCTCAAAAGTTAAGACGTGTAGGACATATGTCCATGGGAAGTTTTTTCTTTAAATAAGTCCAAGAATCACCACCTTTAATATTAGCATGTCTTTAAGGAATACCCTGTATAAATATTAGATTATTGAAATAAAAAAATTATAAAATGGGGTAATAGTTCGATATAGCGGTTTTCGCTATTATAAGAGATTCTTGAAAAATTCTTTTTCTGGGCGTTTCTATAAGTCGATTATGACACAAATCTGTGTGCGCGTTTTCCAAAATCCATTTCTATAATTTATTATTAATAAAAACATATTACGGGACAGTGGAGTGAACAGGGGAGCTGGGTGGGGACGAAACAGTAGAAATCCTACATTAAACATCCAAAAACAGTATTTCACAGTACGCACCGCACTTTCTGTTTACAAAATGTCCAAAAACTGTTTAAAAAATTAAAAATAAATAATAGTACAACAATCTCGCCATGGCTGTCACTGCATAAAAAGAAGAGTTTGCAATAAAACTGTAAATGTTGTGCGATGTTGCCAAATAAAGTGAGAAAGTGTCAATAGCTTAAAAAAAAGGAAGATACAGGATTAAATTCTTATGAAAAATTAAGTTATTCCTCTTCCTATTATAATTTGTAGAGAAAAAAGGAAAATACCTAAACATAAAGAAGGAGGCTTTTCTACAAAAATACCATTGTTTCTCATGGAAATTGTGGATAATCCCCGAAATAGGCTTGGTGTTAATTCTTCATAAGAAGTTTGGCAACGCTGCTTCTATCAAGACTGTCATTTTCATAATGACAAACTTCATGTTATCAGCTGTCCAAAATGAATTTTCCTTCTTTAATTAATGGCGGACAAGATATCTCATATGTGTGGGATAGTTTTTCGAAAAATTTAATACTTTTTAAAATTAATTTACATTTTTCATGTGCCCCGAGTGCAGTGTATTAATGTTTTCTTGTGTTTGACGTTGGATTTATAATGATTTGTCCCCACCCAGCACCCCTATTCACTCCACCGTCCCGTAAGTATGTTTTTATTAATAATAAATTATAGAAATGGATTTTGGAAAACGCGCACACATATTTGTGTCATAATCGACCTATAGAAACGCCCTGAAAAAGAATTTTCGAAAATCTCTTATAATAGCGAAAACCGCTATATCGAACTATTACCTAAAATGGCGAATGGAGAATTTAAAAAGGTTGTCATAAATGAGAATCAAAATGTTTCTTTTAAGTACAACAAGATACTTTTTATACAGCTCTCAATAATTCAACATATATTTTTTAAAATTAAAATTCCAAATAAAAAAATCATCGGCAATGTCCAGGACTTCCATATCACAAATAACAAACAATTTCTAAATTATTTCATTTCAGTACGGGATTTAGGACACTGATTTCTACGCCACTGTCGTGCTCTGCCATTTTTCTTTGTGCTGATCTAGTCCGAAAGGCCGAATCGTAGTTACCCTTGGAAATAAAGAGCCTTTTAAAGTGGGGGTGCAGTATAGGAGGCCTTGATTGTATGAGTACGAGTCCATTCTAAAAATATTTAAAAAACAATAAATACAATTTTTGTGTAAATGACAACAAAGTGGTTAAGGTGACAAAAAAATATCGAGAAGGTTTAAGCCAACGACGTATGGACCCAGCGATTCATTCATAATTTTATGATAAACATTAAGCCAACAATCCTAATAGGCAAAGGGGGTGAGGCAAGCGAGAAATGAAAATGGACTTACTTTTGACCTTGGTCAATAGTATGCACCTAACGACGTTGGTCTCTATTTACCTCTGAAAAGTGAGGTGCCTTTATTTACCTCAAATCTATGGATGGTGGAAAGGAGGATAACTATCTTTTATGGCGGACAAGTTGAAAAAGTGGCCATCGGAATGTAGCAAATTGGTATGGCGCCACAGTAGCCAGTGGAGGGATTGTGGTATTTCTTTCTTTTTTACTTTGTATCTATCTGTCCTTTTTCATTTTGTATCTCACTCTAATAATTCATGCTCATTGGTTAAACAATCTCCTCTGGCTACTGTGGCGCCACCTTAAGTTACTTCTTTTGACGGACACTTTTTAAAACATTCAGATGGTTATCCTCCCTCCACCATCCATACTCAAATCTAACCGTTTAAACATACAGTGTGGGCCAAATTAAACATGCTCACTTTTTAACTAATGATAACTATTTATCTGATGCGCCTATCTTTTTTATTTTTTAAGGGCTAATAGGTACGTATGTTTTCTCTAGGTCTGCAAATTTTGGTCAAATGAATTTAGACAGGAGCGGACTACGGGACTTTTCCAAAATACTGTATTTAACCTCTTTGCAAAAGAAATCGGATTCAGGTATAATTAAGCTAATACCGTTTTCTTGTACACAAACTATGGGAAATGATTCAGTAAAAGCGAAACTGTTAACAATTTGTGAATTCAGGAATTATGATTATTCTTAATAAATTATACATTTTTTTAGTGTGCTTTGAAAATCAAAAATGTGAGGTTAGTTTATATTTATAAGGTTGAGCCATATCCTCAACTTTTAGGCGGTTCGAGGTCGGGGACGCAAGGAAGGGCACTCCACGGAGAAAAGTTGGCAAGACTGGGTAAAATCAAAGCTGATGATCAATCCAGTGGCTTCTAGACTTTGCGCATTTCATTTTGCATTGTTTTGGAAGTGATATTTGTAGAAAGATGTAATTCTAAATGTTCTTTTTTACAATTTACAACCTAATAATTAAAAACTGTTGTGTAAACGGTTGTTCTACTAATACAATAAACTGTATATATCCGGCACTGAACAACATGGTCAAAAAATGGGAGATGTGACGTCATAACACGTCAAAGCAATATGGCCGAATGTCGCGACCTTATATAGATCGACTTTGAGGTTACCATTGTTCCTAAGTTGGATGCTAACACAACTTAACAGTAAATTAATTACACATATTAGCCTAATTGTAGATAAATTCAATTTCTTTTTCAACGAAAGTAAATGCATCCTTTTTGAAAAAGTCCCGTAAGTCCGGTCCTGTCTAAATTCATTTGACCAAAATTGGCAAACCTAGAGAAAACATATGTACCCAGAGTTTCTTTATGAGAAGGGGTTTAGACATAAGCAAGACCGGTGATAGCTTTTGTCAGGGACGTGAGGGTGTGAGAATTACGATTTCGGTTGGCAGTTCTGTTCAAAATTGGTAGCATTATCAGCTGATGACAGAGTCGTGCCTTCTCGAAGCTTTGTTTGGTAAAAACTGTGGAAATTTGCCATTTTCATTTTGGTTGTATATTTTGCAAGGATTTCCAGTTGTTAATGTTTTTGGTTAGTTTAGAGACTTCACATAATATTGGTTCGGACTCGTTTTATTTTAGAGATTTTGATAGAGTTTAGTCGAATAGTTTTCAGTCATTCGTGTTCTTATATACATATGATACAGATGAGTGTCCGCTAATTAATGGTACACAGAAAAACCACAGATTTCTTATGCGAAAATACCGATTTAGGATTTAAACAAACATACCTATATCCAAAAGTTAATGATAAAGAAGATACGGGGTGTTAAAGAGATATAAATATTTTTTATTCACGCATTTGATAATTTTTGATATGTTTTAAACATTTTAATAAAACTCGGTATCCAGGAGTTTTTAGATATCAGCTATTTATATCTGCGCAGTTGTAATTATAGCTAATACGATGTTATTGAAGGTACATATATACTTTCGGGTGCACTAAACAACTAAAACGTGAATACCTTAAAAACGGTTGTCAAGACCGATTCTTACTAAGTATACCTTTTTTTGTGCAGAAAGCATAGAGAAGCTTACTAGTTTACATACATACAGAGTAGTAACAAGAAATTGGGTACTTTTAGAGAATTTTAAATAGTGTACCCATCGCCCTCTAGTCTACACACAAAAATTAATATTCGATCTGAAAAGCTAATGTTTAAAAACCCCGAGATACCGTTTTATTAAGATATTTAAAAAGGGAGTACAATTATCGAAATAAATTTACTTTTTCTTTTTACTATGACACCCCCGTATCTTCCTTATTATAAATTTTTGTTTGGATATTAGGTATGTTTGGTTAAAATCTTAATATTTTGGCATAAGGAATCTGTGGTTTTTCTGTGTACCATTCATTAGCGGACACCTTGTATACAAAGTTTTTAAAATGGTTTTTGACTTACGGAACCATGGAAAATGTTTTGCTCTGCCAGGTACCTCATCGTCCTGTCGATGTCGTCGCTTTGATAATTTTTAATTTTCAATATTTAAACCACATTTATGTTTTTGTTTTAAGTTATGCCTATTAAAATAATCCAATAAATTTTGTTTACAACATACAGTTCTTTTTGTTTTCTCCTTAATTCTACGCCACTGATCTGCCTAAAATCAAACATGGCCGAAAATGGCCCGATTTGACGTCACAGCCGCGCTAACCAATATGGCGAATGTCGTGACCTTATCTCATCAATCGAATTTGATATGTACCTATTAGCCCTTAAAAAATTAAAAAGCTAGGCGCATCAAATAAAAAGTTATCATTACTTAAAAAGTGTGTAAGTTTAATTTGGCCCACACTGTACATTATTACCTTGTAAAATAATACTATCAACAAAAATAAAACTGCTTAAATGCTTACCGTAGGACACAAGAACACTCCATACACTTGAAGCAATTCTTATGGTAAATATTTCCATGAATCGATATTTTTTCCAATGGATAAACCTTTCCATTACAACTTTGGCAAGTTTCGGTTAAAGTTGGTGACATATCCTTAAAAAAAATGTTACCTATGCCCGTATAAATAAAATAAATATGATTTTCACAGATACAGTGTTGCCATATGTCATTTAAAAGTTTAATATTTGAAGAAATCGGTTTGGTTTTTGGTAAACTACATATTTGTGTGTTTGTCTTATTTTGTTTACATTTTTTAAACAACGAAAGTAATTTCTAAAATAAAACGCAGTGCTGGAAGATAAATAATTTTTATTAAAATCACTCAACATATTTTAAAAAATTGGCACAATATTAACTATCTAAAACATCAATAATGTAAACATAAGAGTAATACAACAAATAAGAAACTATTTTTAAAAAGAAGAAGTTTCACTTTCTGTTAAAGTTTTGGGTAAAGTAAAAAAAAATTAATGCAAGGTTGCCAAACTGATATTTTTATCTTATTTTTCAAAGAATTCTAATAAATGTGAATAAGTTACTTTAAAACCTATTTTTTTATCAATTTTGCGTTAAATTTCTGGAAAGTGAAACTACCTCTTACAAAATACAGGATATACAAAACAATGAACAGTGAGAAACATCCTGTAAGACTGAGAAAAATATAGCAACTTAATTTTTAAACGTCCAGTTGGAAGATCGGGGTGTTTATCAGCTCTTAACATTGAGATTCGAGATAGTTTTTAGATATTTAATGCTATAAAGTCAACATCAAAAATTGTAGTACTTTTTTATATACGAGGTAAATGTTTTTAGTAGATGCTGATTTTTCTTCAAAGTAGTAAGTAGGTCAGTTAAAAGAGATATTTTTTAATTTTACAAGCATCATATTCCGGGTGGCTAAAAAAGTTAAAAATAGAAGTTTTTTTTTAAACTCTTTAGACCACCCTGTATATTTTAATTCATTGAAAAAAAATCAAGTTTACAGTAAGTGAGTTCGTTTATTACTAATCTGTTACCTCGAAATGCCCGACTGTCAAATTTTCCGTTCGTTTAGTACATCTGTAAGCTTAACTAGATCTGCTCTGTGTTCATTAATTAAAGATCTGAATGCTCGGAGCTAGCTCGGATCGCCTCAAGTCAAATCGCCGAGCGGACAGATCTAAAAAATTTAATGTCAAAAATAGAAAACGCAAAATCAGGTACATTTATAGGTTGGAAAACGAGAAATTTCAAAATATTGTCATTTTTTCAAAAAAGACATAGAATCAGAAGATTTAGTTGGTTGTTTACTGTATTCTTGTAAAATTTGCGAATTTGTTTGCATTAATCCTGAAGATATGACAGATCACGTAAATGGCCATTCATTCGCAAGTAAGTCGAACTGTCAAATATTTTAGAACGCGTTCGGTAACTGCTATAAGCTCTGTTAGCTCCAAAGGGACGTGACTTTTTCTCTGCATCTGCTCGCTCTGCTAGCAATTTCTTAAACGAACTCACTTAGTAAATCAATTATCCTCGTATAGTTTAGTTTAACATAGAACAAGTAGAAAAACACGTAATATGTATAAATAGAGTATAATAACAATAAAATTCTACAAAGATGCGCGCAAAAGCGGTAATAGGTATTTATACAAATAATAAATACTAACACTAATAATAATAATAATAATAAACTATGAAATCTTATTAAAAACAACAAGCGTGTAAAAACGGGTAATAAACTTAAAAACTGATAGATCTAGTCCAAAGTCCCACAAAAAAAATCTAGACGATTCATAGGTACAATATCAAAACTTTCTTTATTTGTGATTTGTTGATTACCAGTATGGAAACAGAACGGCTGACCATAGGGAATGCATGCATTAAATCCTTTCCACTACTCTGCTATGTACTCTCCTACACAATGCACCTCTGCAACGAGCCCGCCGATTCGCGCCATACGAGATCAAAGGCTGTAGGGCCACCGCTTCCACCTTTCGTCGGACTGCGACACGGCTCAAGCACACCCCACTTCGAATATTGCCACTGCTTTAATATACTGTGTAATTTCCTATGGTCGGCCGTATCGTTTCCATACCTATATATCTTTAACAACTTTTAAATTTCTTTTTACCCTTTAAAAGATTGGACGCATTCAACAGTACTTATCCGCTTTACCGCTAGATGTCAAAATGTGAAATTAGACCAATAGGATGACTTGACTTTGACAGTTTTGACACCCAGCCAGAGACAACAATGAGACGAGTAACTGGTCCTAACAATTTGTCCATTGTATTTATCTCTTTCTGGTTTAACGCAAGTTCCAATAAATCCGTCTTTGTCTTTCATCATGGCAGGCTATAGTAGATGGAGCAATCATCGCTTTATCCTGGTTGCCCAGTTGTTTACAATTTTTGCATGTAAACTTTAAAGTCCTTTTTGGCTCACATCTAATTAAGAGAAAGAAAATATACCATGAATCGAATATTTTTAACTTGACAACGTTGCCGCAGGCAGTCACGCCGAAATGTTAATCGATATTTGTGTTTGATATTTTTCAATGGCCGATTTGTTTGGACAGTTTGTTTACATTTTCTGTGATTTATTGTGTGTTTCTGTGGTTTTTTACCTTTAATTGGACTTTGAATATTGACTTTTATTAGTGATCACAGTGTATATATTAAATTTGTGCTTTTCAACAGATAATTTAAGGTAATATTGACATGGTTACCTGTAAGAAAAAATCTTTATAAAAACCAAATAAATGACAATTTTAATTAGGTGTGTGTAATTATTGAACTAAACCCCAATATTTTATATTAATAGGAAACAAAAACAAGTACCTAACATTAAGGGCAAAAATAGCACAGCTATATAATTTGAATTTGGCGGGCAAACGATAAAGTCGACTCACGCGCCATCTGCGTTTACCTGCCTTGAAGACAGACAAGGAAGGCCCAGCAGCTATCTCTCTCTCGGATAATTTATTTACATTTAGTTGCTCGTCTCATTGTTGTCTCTGACCCAGCAGTAAAGTGTATGAGTACTTCTGAATGCGTCCATAATTGTACGATTTTTTTTAAATGGTTGTTTTTACAGCATAAAATATTTCTTGCTGCAGTTTTAATAAATATATGTCATAAATTAAAAACAAAAAAGTTTATGCAAATATAATATGTATATTTGCCAATAAGCAATTTTTTTCTAATCCACCTGTTCTGCGATTCTATTTTTTTACTGAGCGGTATTAGCGAATTTTTATAAATGCCCTCCGCTAACCACCGCGACCAACGGAGAAACAATATAATTTGTCGGCCGAGGTTTTGATAATATAAGATTTTTTTTAAATTTTCTAAAGCGCATCATATTTTGGTTTAAATGAGTCTTTGATTGCTATATAAACGCGGCCGAGTGAATTAGCTCAATTCGGTAGTTGTTTTTAAGGAATAATTACTTTATGTTTTGGCTAAAAAAATTATGTGGGGGTCATTGATCAAATGACCTTATGGACGAGCCACCCCTGATTTTCGATGAACCTTATTATCAAAACAAATTGCAGCAAGAACACTTTTACACTGTAAAAAATCAACTGTTTTTGGGACCACCTGTATTTCTAAACCACAATACCAAAACGTTAAAAAAAAATCACGCTAGAACCTTATGTAAAGTGTAAAAATTGTTATCTAACCAAACAGTTTTTCCCTAAACAACTTTTCTAATTAAATCACCGTATATCAAAAGGAAGATCCCTATAAAGGTGTCCACGTACGTTCGCACATGTCGTACGATTAGTCTGAACGTGTGTGTAAACCTTACATTACGACATTTTTTTCTATTGCCTCTTTTTTATTCTCTAAGTTTTTATATACATATAAGAAATACGATTTTTGGTAACAAGTTGAGTCTTTATTTTAAAACAATTTTAGTTTCAGTGGTCATCAACATTTTTTCTTTGATAAAAACGGTTTTTAAACATTTCCTTCAGCGAAAATTTTATTTAGCCCCAACAGGCGATTCTCTTTTAAAAACTGAATGGCCATTTATATTTGACCAATTCTGATCGCTGTATCTGTAAGTCTATGGACGTCTTTAAGAAGTACAGGGTGTTCCAAAATTCATGCATCAAATTTCAATGGTACATTCTACGTCGAAAATAGGCCCTAGTTTCCTATACAAACATATGTCCGGAAACGATTCCTTTTAGAAATAGAGGTGTTAAAATTCCAAGAAATTTTTTTTTTTCGTTATAATTTTTAAACCCCTTTAGATATTTAATTGGTTTTTTGTACATTGCTTAACAGCGGCAAATGACATATCTTTTTATGTAAAAATATAAAAAATACCAGTGTCGTCCGTACCATATTTGATTGGGCTATTTTTTAAGAAAAGAAATGGAGCGCCACTGCTTTCTCCTAGAATAAAAATTATTTTTAAAATCCCTAATGAATATGAAGCAAATTTGATTTCCTGACTTTCACCGAACGATGCATGACGAATTTGTTAACAAAAACTTCACAAAATTAAATGTTTAACAATTTTGTCATTATTTTCGCTAAATTCGGCAATCATCAAAGTATTTTGTTTGTTTGAAAACTATGCATTGTTCGGGAAAAAGTCAAGAGATCAAATTTGTTTCAAATTCAATGGGGATTTAAAAATAATTTTATTTTAAGAAAAAGCAGTGGCGTATAGTAAGAACATTTTAAAAGCGCAAATTCGGTACCCTTTGAAAATAATACAAAAACATAAAGAGGCCGCTTGCAATCGGACTATTTTATACAAAGGCGCCGCTATCCTTTACAGCGACGCGCCGATATACTATGGGATAGAAATCCATTATTTTGGCCAAAAAGCAACTTTGAAATTTTAATGGCTCATGCTGTGTATTTCAAAGTAGATAGTCCAAACTACATGTAGGCAAAATTATAAAAGGATACGACGACTTCTATTGGGGTAATAAGAAACTTGAAAATGTATTTTAAGTAAACATAAATATACAACATTTAATCTACTTAGTTTATTATTAGCCTTATTTAATAAAAAAGTAAAAGAGTTTAAATAATAAGAGCTATTGTTGTGTTTCCGATGCAGTCTCGCGAAGTCTCGCTACTGTTGTCAAAGATTTTTTACCTTTTTCTTTATCAGTTTTTGTACTCACAAAATTGCCTTTCTACTTTTGAGGGTAAGTTGTCCTACACTGTATATCCTAAAAGATAAAAGCATTCTGATGAAAGATATGGATTCTACAGAATCTACCCAACAAAACAGTGTTTTTTATTTATTTTATACGTTAAAAAATAAAAAAGTTGGGAAGAATGTATCTCTATTACGCTTCTAAGAATAATTTAAAATTATTTTTCAGATTTGGATGGTCATATTTCCGAAACTAATTGAGATAGACACATCAAATGTAGTATTTTTTTAAAGCATTTTAAAAGATTTTTTTGGTGGTGATATAATATTCAGGGTATTCCATTTAAAAAAATCATACCTATTGTCGTACCCTGTATATCATATGAGATAATAATCATCGGATTACTGATTAGAATACTACCGAATTAACCAAACAAGCTGACATTTTAGTTTATTTTGTACAATAAAATATAATAATGTTAAGGGGGTGTAAATTACATAAAAAACATATAATAAGTTTTAGGTTTCTAAAAAGCATTTGTAATAATTAATAATATTTTTCCAGTAAAAAACACCCCATTTTAAGTTAGATTGGTAAGTTTCAGAATTTTGACCAAAAAAATGATTTCTATCCCATAGTGCGATGACCAGCTGCATCAACCGGCATATCATAAAAGAAATATAGCAAAGGCGGCCGCGAAGTCAAGCATGCCGATTTATTTGCTTTAAACTTTTTTGTGATTTTTTTGTCTTATCAAAGAGCACCGAATTTACATTTTTAAACTGTCCCTTCTATACCATTTTTTTCTTGAAAAACAGTACATGCATATATTATGGTACGGACGCCATCGGTAATTTTTAAAAATATTTTGCATAGAAAAAATGTCTTTTCCTGCTGTTAAGGTCAATTAACTAGACCGGTTTAAAAATTATGATAAAAAAGTGTTTTTTTTTCATAGAATTTTAACACCCTGTATCTCTAAAATAAAGCGTTTCCGGGCATATGTTTATATAGAAAACTAAGGCTTATTATCGACGTAGAATATGCCATTAACATTTGATGCATGAATTTCGAAACAACCTGTATAAAAGTATGTTTTAAAATAAAGACTTCAAGTACCCTAAATATATTTATTTAAAACTCTAATAGAAATATCAAAGTAAAAAGTAGACCAAAAAGTTTTAGTAGTAAAAATCGATCGACACATCAGGACTTACAGTTAGATTGGTGTTATGTTTTTTTTTGTGTTTTTACGATAATTTAAAATTTACATTGACACATGATACAAGGAGGACGACAGACGATATTTTTTCTTAAATTCACTGAAAAAGAGAGAAAATTCGGTCAGTTTTACAAATATTCAATGATTTTAGTTGTTAAGCCACACGCAGTACTGCTAAAAAATCAAAAATTATTTCAAAGAAAAAAAAACGTGCAAAAACAGTGTTAAGTGTTGAAATTAGGATTGAGATGAGAATTTTAAAAATTTCACCTGCAGTTGGCGACCAACAATTTATTTTTGGTTCCTTCACTTTTCCTGGTTTTACATTTTATCTTTTAAAGATAATCATCATTGTCTCCCCGTGGCGCAGTGGAAAGAGCTTTGATCTTCAAAGCCAGAAGTCGCCGGTTCGATTCCCAGCGGGGAGACATATTTAGGTGGTAGTTATTTAAAAATAACGACCGTGGTGGCACTATTGCGTTGTCTAAAAGGTGCTGTGAAATGCATAACTGCATGTTTCAGTGCTTGGACAACGTTGACGAGAACAAGGGGAACGATGGGTTAAACATCTGATAATCGACACCCACGGTACTCTGGTATTTGGGCATATGCCTTCGTGGGATATCAAAAAGATAAAAAAAAAAACTTATAACTGGTTTTAAATATGTTTTTTTTTGTTTGATAAGCAATAAAGCTATTAGGTTTGTTTTTTTTTAACTTTGGAGCATCCACGGCGGCTAAAAGCCTAAATACTAACGTACCGTGGGTGTCTTAAGCGAGGTAAGAGGTAGTTTATTGACACGGGACTTAAATACTTGAAAATTTGGGGGTGAAGGGAAATATCTCGGCGGGTAGCAAGTTCTACATTCTAGAAACTCTAGGGATAAAAGAACGAACAAAGTGGAAAGTTCGGGGCCTGTCCAGTTGGACCGTATAGGGATGCATACGTGTGGCACCACGGAGTTTCTCTGTTAGGGAAGCGTGAGTGGAGGAATTATACTGGACAATTTATGAGAGCTGAAGCCATGGAAGTACCTATAAAAAAGCGATAAATCACCCACAGCCCGTCGATGGGCAAGAGAGGAAATCCTTTCTGTAAGTGAAGGATCATTAATGAGGCGAACAGCTCTCTAGAGCGAATTTCTAATCCTATTACAGCTAGATTGTTCGAAAATAACCGGCAAACGACCTGAAAGACCTGTCCAAAACCAAACCTTTAACTATCATATTTGGGGATATCTCCATGATTCTGAAACAAAACAGGAGGCCAAAGAATGGTGTAAAGCCAGTACTTTGGCTTCAAAGCAAGTAAGGGTTAAAAACCATGGCAAAAAATGATCAGTTTAAGAACAAAAGGTTGCTACGTCCACCCTGTTTACCAGATTTAGCTCCTTTCGACTTCTGGCTGTTGTCACATTTCAAATCGGTGACATCCCTGTACAATATTCTTAAGATACTTAGTTTTTGAAAAAATGTGTCTTCAATTATGACTGTTAGAAAAGCCTAATATAATAATAAAAAAAAACTAAAAATTAAATAAATAAATAAATAAATTTCAGCAAAAACCTAAATTGTAAATTAAAACATGCAACAACATATCAATAACAATAGTATTAGTGTTGTTATATAAAGAAAACAGCAAAAATAAAAAATAAGACAAACACAAAAATAGAAATAAAAAAAATGTATAAAAAAAACACAAACTTGGTTATTTTGTATCTAGAGAAAAACAACTAAGATTCTTTGAGATTCCGATTTTTTTATTAAGAATACAAAAGAAAAATTAATAATTATTCTTGTATTTTTTTTAATAACATAAAAAAATTGGAACTCACAATATGAATATAAAAAAAAACATATAAAATGACTTACCACAAAACGATTTGGTTTAACTCGAGGTGATTTGTTTGAATCACTATTACTATCACGCATTTGTTCAAATCTTGCCCTTAATCTGAAAAAAACATTAAATATCAGGATTTTAAAAAATGGTGGATAAAAATCAAAAAAAAAAAAAAAAAAAATCTAAAAATCCGATTTTATTTTTTTTTGGAAATATATATATATATATATTTATTCCTCGGAGATGATTTACTTTTATGGGGGTCGGCAGGATGACTTCCAAGGGGTGCAAAAATTTTAAAATTTTAAACGCTAGAAAAAAAAGACTCCACTTTAGAAAACCTACTTTTTCAACCTCTTTTTATCTATAGGGTCTAAAAATTTTGAAAAAAGGCATCACCTTCCAAGATGTACTTTTTCTTTTCACACACCCTGAATATTTTATTAATTAAAAAGCCTGTCGGGGGTGGAAGTTTACCCTGCACCCCCACCGTACGCCCATGTTTATTTTAGAAGGTATTATTTACATAGAAAAATAGTATTTTTCAAATAAGTGCATAAGTGATACCTTTTTTTTCGAATGGGAGGGAAAATCACACGAGTATAAAAATATACTTTATGCATGTGTTGCATACTACATTTTTCTACGACCGTTTAAATTTTGTAATTTCAATTTCTGAGTCATTCGAATAATAATATTAATTTTAGATAATTTCTATTTAATTTATTCACAAGCTGATAAATTTTAACTTACTGACACGTGAACTTAAACAATTAATGGCGGAATTTATGGTAACTCGATCTTTGGTTTACTTAATGTTGCGGTTACTGTTAATGTTCACTCAGAAGGCAAGAACTACCCTGGGTAGATGCCGAAGACTTTGCGGAAAGAATTGGGGACTCAGTCCGAAGATGAACCTATGGTTATACAAAATGGTCGTCAGACCAATGATAACCTACGGGTCAATTGCCTGGGGTGCAAAGACGCTACAAAAGACGGCAATAAGGCAATTACAAAGTATACAGAGACTCGCTTGTCTATGTATTACGGGGGCCATGAAATCGACCCCTACTGCAGCACTGGAAACGCTGCTTAATCTACCGCCACTTCACATCTACATACAGGGTGAAGTGAAAGCGGTACAATACCGTCTCAAACAAGGCCAGAGTCCTATCATAAGACAGGAAAGGGCCATACAATGGAGATTCAAGGAGGACCAAGAAGTCAACTCAGTGTGTGAGATGCCTTCAGACAAAATGGTACCAAGCTACTGGCTAAACAAAGGTTTTCAAACTTTAATACCAGACAGAAAGGACTGAGTGGCAGGGCCTCCCATTAAAGCCGACCTAATCTGGTATACAGACGGCTCCAAAACAGACCAAGGAGTTGGAGCAGGTATATATGGGGACAAACCAAGGACGAAAATAAACTTGGGTCTCGGACAACACCCTACTGTGTTCCAGGCCGAAATTGTAGCCATAGAACAATGCGCTAGGGAAATCATCAGAAGGAGCTATGAGGATAAAACCATAGTAATCTATTCGGACAGCCAGGCAGCCATCAGGGCACTCAGTTCATGCAAAATCAGCTCCAAGCTGGTGCGGGACTGCGTAATTGCCCTGGAAGAGGTGGGTGCGTCCAATAAGCTAACCATTGCCTGGGTACCAGGACACGAAGGCCACGAAGGCAATGAAGAAGCTGATAAATTGGCAAAGGAGGGGCTGGTAGGACAATGGTAGGTCCTGAGCCCTACTGTGGTATTCCATCATGCCAGGTAAGGTCATCCATTAGATCATGGATTATGAGGGAATCACAAGACTGGTGGAGGAGAACACCAGGACAGCGTCAGGCGAAAGTGTTCATCAAGGCTTACTCGCCAGAATTTACAAAAGACCTTCTGAATTATAACCGGAAGGCAGTAAGAATAATAGTGGGTCAACTGACAGGTCATTGCAGACTGAATAAACACCTGGAAACTATGGGCCTGGCAGAAGAAAACCTATGTAGGTTCTGCCAGGAGGAGGAAGAAACCGCAGAACACGTATGGTGCTACTGCGAAGCCCTTTGTCGTCTGCGGTTTGCAAGGCTGGGTGAAGAAAACCTAAAGCGGCAAGATATACCAAGGGGCCAGTTTCAAGCTTGTGGAGTCTGATTAAACAGACCGGCTTGGATAGCGTGCTCTAACCTATGGACGGAGGACACACAATAAACCTGAGCAGGTTGCAGTGTTAGAGGATATGCAATCCACCTCCTAATCTAATCTAATCTAATCTACTGTTAATGTTAAGATCATATTTATTTCATTCTGAAAGCGATGCCTTCAAGTACACAAAAAATGATAAAGTAAACAAACCTATTCAAAAGCACATAGCCTCTGACAGAGCCTGATTACATATTTTTTAGAAAAATTCTCTTGTTTCGTCTCTGGCGTACCATAAAACCTGTAACGCGTGGCGTAGTCGTCGGGTTGAATATTTTGCAGCAATAAATCATTGTTCACAAAAGGGTTTATTTGCTTTATCATTTTTTGTGTACTTGGCGGCATCGCTTTCAGAATGAAATAAATATCGATCTAACTATACATTGCATAAATACATTTTAAAATACATTCTAGTGGGCACTGAAAGAAAAGACTATTTTAAAGTGTAAAAAAGGTTCGAAGTGTGCAAAATAAATACTTACACTCTGGTAGATTCTATCTGTGATTGTTCCTCTCCAAACTCTTCGACTATATTGACGGAGTTCTGTTGTTCCCTCTTGATTTCGTTCACTTCCCATTTTTCAAACTTGGCACGGAGTTGTTTCGCCCTTGCAGCTTTTTGCGCCTAGTAAAAATAAATATTTAAATTTAATAATAACATATGGTTTCTTTAAAAAACAAATATATCTCCATACCGGGTGTTGCTCCGTAGAGCGGGACATAGGGAATCCCATGTAAATTTTGAACAACACAACAACAACATTGTTTCTTCTTCACATTAAAGACCTTCTCTCGTCCACAACTAATTCCATTCATAGTTTCGCCGACGATAGTACCCTTCACTCCAGTTTTCAGGATCCTAAACCCATTACTAAACCTGATTTGGAAAACAAACGCAGAGCGATGCAGATATCTCTTTCGCAGGATCTTAATTTATTATTGGATTGGGGCGCCAAAAATCTCGTCCATTTTAATGCATCCAAAACACAATCATGTTCCTTGTCGCGAAAAGAGTCATCAAATACTTATCCTCTACTTATGAGCGGCCAAGTTTTACAGAGCAAGGACACCTTCAATCTTGTGGGTGTCACATTTGAAAGTAACCTTAACTGGCATAAACACATTGTATCTATAGCCACAGCAGCTTTAAAAAGCTTGGATTTCTCTTTCGAGCCAAAAAGTATTTTTTCCCCTTCTAATTTATACACTTTGTATGTGTCCCAAATCCGACCTCCCTTGGAATATTGTTCTCATATCTGGGGCATGGAGTCCCCTACAACCCTAAGCATTCTTGATTCCATTCAAAGAAGAGCTATTTGTCTCATTAATGATCCTTCACTTACAGAAAGGCTTCCCTCTCTTGCCCATCGTCGAGCTGTGGGGGATTTATCGCTTTTTATAGATACTTCCATGGCTTCTGCTCTGAAGAATTGTCTAGTATAGTTTCTCCACTCACGGTTCCCACCAAAGAAACTCGTGGTGCCGCGCGTATGCATTCCTATACGATCCAACTGGACAGGCCCCGAACTTCCCACTTTGTTCGTTCTTTTATCCCTAGAGTTTCTAGAATGTGGAACCTACTGCCCGCGGAGGTCTTTCCTTTCCCCCCAAATCTTCAAGTATTTAAGTCCCGTGTCAACAAACCCCTTTTACCTCGCTTAAGACACCCACGGTACGTTAGTATTTAGGCTTTTAGTTTTGTGGTTTGCCAAAGATTAAAAAAAAAGTTGCCAATATCTCGAAAACCATCGATTTTTAGTCTACTTATTATTCTTACTTCTATGAGATCATCAGGAAGTTTTCCAGCCTGATCGACTTCTTCTTCCTCCTCTTCTTCGTACTCAGAAGATTCCTCCTCCTCACTTCTAGATTCTGCTCTGGCAGGCTCAGGGGGAGGGGTGAAACATTTTAAGGGTTTAAGACCTAAAAAAAAAAACAAAAAATTCTTTTAAACTAGCCAGGTAAATTGGTTCATTTGAACTACCGGTGGTATGAAGAAGGTACATAAGTAGGGTAGTAGTAAAGATAAGACTGAAAAACTGTTAAAGCTTAAAAAAAACAAAAAATATGATGAACATGATATTTTGCAACACTGGTTTGACCGTACAAAAAAAAATTACTTTAAGAAATAAATATACTGTTAGTTTTAAATCCTTTTGGTGAATAGGAATGTCAGTTTACCTTGAGGTTCTGGTTCCCTGGCAAGATTCTCCTCCATTTCCCTGAATTTATTTAACATTTTCGATGCGGTATGCGTTTCCTTGGCGATTTTTGAGTCGTCGATATATTCCTCCGATCTGACCACATCTGGGTCCCTGTAGATTTCCCTTTCTGGCGTTTCAGTCTATAAATTAAAGGTATTGGTTTAAAAATAAATAATATCATGGTGGAGGCCTTAAATAACGATGTTAAAAGGAAAAATTAGCATAAAAACACCAAAAGCAAAACAGGATATCACAACTTTTCTTTTCGATGTTTTACCCTTAGTATCTCCAGTAAAAGCTGCAAGAAAGAAATATAAGGGACAGTTCAAAGACATCTAGCACACCATGATATTTGCAATAAGAAGCAAGAAACACAGATATTCATCAAAAAGTAGCCCTTTTTTACTTAGTACAGAAAGAGCTGTAGTGGTGAATTCTTCGCGAAATAGGCTAAAAAAGAGTTACTTTCTCATCATAATCTCTCAAGGGCTAGAAGCAGCAAGACCTCTTGTAATGCCTCATTTTTCCAAGATTTATTTTTAAAAAGTAGCTCTTTTATGGCCTCGTGTAGCAAGAGATTCACTGGTCAGCTCTTTCCAAAATAGACCAAAGAAGAGCGAATTTGTCATCATGAATCTTTATACAAAGGTTATTATAGAACCTGGTGAGTTAGAGGTACCGAGAGCTCTTGTAATGCTTCATTCTGCCAAAGTTTTATTTTTAAAAAGTAGCTCTTTTCTGGCCTGCTGTCGCAAGAGTTTCATTGGTCAGCTCTTTCCGAAATAGGCTAAAATAAAGCTACTTTCTCATCATGATTCCTTATAGGAAGTTTTTATAAAAACTGTAGAGTTAGAGACAGCAGGAGCTTTTGGAATGTACACATTTCTCCTAGATTTTTCTTTTTTAATTAGTAGCTCTTTATGGCCTGCTCAGCTCAACAGACATAGGCTGAAAAAGAGCTACTTTTTTTTATCGTGATTCCTCATAAAAAGTGGTAAGTTAGGTGCAGCCAGAGCTTTTTGATTGTACCCATTTTCCGGACAGTTTTCCTTAAAAAAAAAACAGCTCTTTTCCGGCCCAGTCCGAGAAGAGCTGCGCTGGTCGGCTCATAGGCTCGAAAAGAGCAACTTTCTTAAAAGAAATCTATCCGAAAACCTGCGCATTAGGGGCAGTTTCTTTGATGTTAGGTTAGATGACACAAATTTAAATGCATTTTTAGTAAACAGCAACAAAACTTCCTCCACACTCGTGTCTAACAACCTTAACTTGTGAAGGATCTCGAGGCGGCGTAATTCTAAATTGTTTTCTATGTTTTTCCGGTTCCTTGTAAGTTTCGAAAAACTTGAATCTCTCCTGAATATCGGCTGTCCTGACCTCGATATCCTCAATTTGTTCGGTGGATTTGACAGTGTCTTCTTTGGCGGTTTTTTCTAGATACGCCTGAGATTGTGAGGAAAAATAGTAAAAATATATGGAAAAATAAAAAAATAATATTATATTAGTATTGACAATGTTTAACGCCTTGATAACACAATAGTTGCCAATACGTTGAAACTAAACTTAAAATGAAAGAAAGACTTACTTCTCTGGCTTTTTTAACTTCTAATTTTGGTGGGGTTGCGGGTGAGATTTGAGGAGGTTTTGAGGCGCTTGCGTCGAGTTCTAGGAACAACGATCTAGATTTTTTGCTTATCTCTGTAAAAAAACAAATTATTAAGTTTAAATATTTAATAAATAATCATTATAGAGTCAGAGCCCAGTGCATGCTCCCAATATAGGCAGAAACGATGGGACACTAAGAAGTTTGACTCATAGTGGCAGGTACCAGGTACCAAAGGTCAATGAATTAAAACTTAACTATCGTCATTTTGTAAAAGCTGAATTTTATAAAGGTTACTTAAGTACCTATTATAAATATTTGCTCAGTCGCCGGACAGTTTTGACAGTTCCAAATCCTTAGCAGACTAGACAAAAAAGATATGATAAAAAGGATAAAAAGTCTTATATATAGTTGTAAAGTTTCCACATAAGTATGCCCCAAAAATATTTCGATGTATACAGAGTGTTTCAAAAACTAATCTCACAACAATAACTTTTTTGAGTCACTCTGTACACATCAAAATATGTTTCGAACATGCCTATTTGGAAACCCTACAACTTTTATATAAGACATTTTATCATATCTTGTTCAATAACAGAAATATTGGCCTTCCTCAGATTATTGGGCCACCTTAAATTATTTGTCTGCCCAGGGGTTGGAACTGTCAAAACTCTCTGGCGAGTGAGCAAGTATCTTCTAATTAGGTACCCAAGTAACATATTTAAGTCCGGTGATGGCCTAGTGTGTAAAGCGCTAAGTCGTTGAGCGCACAACGGACGTGAGGTGGGTTCGAATCCTGCTGAGGCCAAATACTTATTTATAAGTCGGAAATTAAGTGGTTAGCTCAACACCAGACGGACAAAGTGCAAAATGTATCGACGCTGAAGGCCACCAAAGAACCAGGGCGCTCTTTGCCGTTTCCTGCGCAACCGTAGGCATGCGGACCCCACGCAGTTGGTAGGTTCGTTTGTCCCCCTGGGTGGGGACGAGGTCTTAAGTTGTCGCTCATAGGACTGTGGTTCGGAACCCACGTTAAGCTGTAGATTTCGTCTGGCTGGCATCATCCAGACTTAAAAAGACAGGGCGAGCGGCTTCAGTGCATGCATTATTCCGGCCGGGGAGCATGCGCTGACAAACTTTTACGTTTTATAAAATGACGAAGATCTGCCGCTTACGGGCTCTTGGACTATTATTAATTTAAAATAAAATATAAATTGGTGTAAAAACAAGTCGCCGAAGCAAATAAGTCAAATACCTCATTGAAAAATTAAAAAAAAAGTAGTATTTGATAGAAATAAAGAAATACGAGTTAATTAAATTAAAAAATTTATCTTTGTAACACAAACTTACCGCTTTCATAAACTTCTTCTTCGTCATCCCTACTGATCTCTCTATTAACTCTTTCATTTGCCACCTCTCCTTTCTCCCAACGTTCCTTAATAGATTTAGTATCACAGACCTCGATTTTTTCAGACAGATTTTTCCTCAAGTTGGCGTTCGACTCACTTTCCATAATGGCGTTTTGGTAGGCTTCCTTCATTTTCTCTTGTTTTCCCTATAACAAACATAATTAGAATTTTTGAAATGACCGCCCCTCTCACCAGATTTATGATCATGTGAATTTTACAAAATAAATCGAAGGTTGTTCAATAAGTTTTAATTGTAGTGTATTGAAGTCCAAGGAGAATAAATTGAACAATTACCATAAATAATTTAGTTCTAATGTTCTGAATTTCTTGTTTGGTTTCTTCTCGCCTCTCCTCCCGAGCATGATCGCCTTGTTCCCATCTCTTTTTGACATCCGACATGCCGGTAAAATGGAACGGTTTCTCTTTTTGGACTCTCTTAGCCCTAAAAGTAGAAAAACAAATCCTAAATTGCGGTCTCCAATATTATTTTAGAAGTGACGCAGTCAAAAGTATTTATGAAATCACTTGATACGGTTTGTATTGATACTAAAGCAGAAAGTAAAGCATACCTGACTAAATCTGGATCTTCCCCTTCTGGAATATCTTCATCTACTTCCTCTTCCGAAGAAGATTCCTCAATAGGAACTCCGTCCAATGCTTCATTTGAAACACCTACATCCATGCCATGTTTCTGAAATCTTTAAGAAAAACTGTATACAGTAATTTAATTGATGGCTAAAAATGCTTCCTTAGCTTATTTTAGGAAGAAAAGGTTATATGAACATATGTTCTAAACATCTTAACTTTTAACCTACAGGGTATAATAGTTTATATAAATATCTTTTTTCATCATAACTTTTTAACTCTTTAAGATATTTTCATAACATGCTTACAAATTTTGGGCTTTATCAAGCGTACTACAAGGGATTTTGTTCGCATCACCTCAATTAAATTCCTTGGTAAGACCAAAGTCGGTCTATATAAGGTCACGACATTCGGCCATATTGCTTTGACGTGTTATGACGTCACAGCTCCCATTTTTCGGACATGTTGTTCAGTGCCGGAGATATACAGTTTATTGTATTAGTAGAACAACCGTTTACACAATAGTTTTTAATTATTATTAAGGTGTAATTCTTTTACTTTAAATAAAAAACATTTGGAATTACATCTTTCAACAAATATCACTTCCAAAACAATGCAAAATGAAATGCGCAAATTCTAGACGCCACTGGGATTGATCATCAGCTTTGATTTTACCCAGTCTTGCCAACTTTTCTCCGTGGAGTGCCCTTCCTTGCGTCCCCGACCTCGAACAGCCTAAAAGTTGAGGATATGTCGCAACCTTATAAATATAAACTAACCTTAGGTATGACCACACCTGGAATACTGCTCTTCCGTATGGTCACCCTCTTATAATGTGCATATTCAGGCTATTAATAAAGTTCCTGTAATATAATGCATATAGACAGCAGCAAGGACTTGATGACATAAATTATTCCTGCCTTGAGAGCTCCCTTCAAATAACTTCTCTTCATGTCCGTCGTATGCACAGATATCTGTCAATGTTTTACAAACTATTTCACTATACTTCTCATGGCCCAGAACTGACAAATTAAATAGGACTTCATGTTTCCTCTCGGCAAACAAGACTAAGCCATTCTTTCCAAGTCAATTCCCATCGTACTAACTATGGCCAAAATGCATTTTTGACTAGATCAGCTAGGCTAGCAAATAGCTTTTCAGCTCAACTGGATTTCGTTCAGGAGCGCAAATTGTTTTAGAGACAGCTTAGGACCTGTAGATGAGGGCCGGCTTTTGCTGAGCATTTAGTATGAACTGTGAGCTTTTGTTTTGGTTAGTTCTGGTTATTGTTGTTATCATTCTTATTGTTGATTATTGTAATTTATTAGGAATCTATTCTGTGATATAAAGATGTGTTTTTAATGTTTAACGATTATTGATTTTTATTGTGCAATAGTGATTTATTGTGCCGTGTGTGGGTAATATTGCACAATTATTTCAGTTTTCAAATACGAAAGAGTATTTGTTTTGCAAAAACAATTTCACAAATATGTGTTCAAAAGCAATGGAGAAAGAAATAAAGGTTTTTCTTATCCATGTTTTAACTGGTAGTTACAAAACAAAACTAGTTATTGTACAATATATTAAATATAGTCTTTGCATAATATACTGCACTGATTAGGGACCACTAGCAATATTACTGTACAATATTTTGCCCAATAATATCGATCGTCTGTTGGCCCCTTTAGGAAGCTATCACACGGTCAAATACCTAACTTAAGGGGCCCACAGACGATCAATATTATTGGGCAAAATATTGTACAGTAATATTGCTAGTCGTCCCCAAACAGTGCAATATATTTATGCAATGACTATATTTAATATATTGCACAATAACTAGTTTTGTTTTGTAACTACCGGTTAAAACATGGATAAGAAAAAAGTAGCTGCTTGAAACATGTTTGAAAAGAAGGAAAACCCCTTATTTCTTTCTCTATTGCTTTTGAACACATATTTGTGTAACTGTTTTTATAAAACAAATACTCTTTCGTATTTGAAAACTGAAATAATTGTGCAATATTACCCACACACGGCACAATAAATCCCTATTGCACAATAAAAATCAAATTGTTTTTGATTGACACAATATATTGTACAAGCTCTCAATATAAACCACAAACAGTCAATAATATTGTACAATATGAAATTTTGCGCAATAATATTGATCGTCTGTGGGCCGCTTTGGAAATAAAACACCATAGGTATCAGATTTTAGAGATTTGACATTTATCAAAATGACTTTTATTTTTTAAACCAAAACTGTACGTCGTACGGAAAAATATCAAGAGACCAAAGTAACCCCAAAGCGTAAATGAGTATTCTAAAAATAATATTGATTCGAAGAAAATTTCCAAGAAAGGATCTAAATCCCTTTCATCTAACTATAGACCAATTTCAATTCTCTCAGTTCTTTGTAAAGTAATGGAAAAATTAATTAATTCACAAATTCTTAAGTACTTAGAAAAACACAAAATTTTGCATGACAGGCAGTATGGATTTCGCCACAAAAGATCTACAGCCGATCTTGTTTCCTTCGTATCACACTGTTGGAATAAGTCTCTTGAGTTTCTAGGTGAGTCCCAGATCCATGCTCTTGATATATCCAAAGCTTTTGACCAGGTCTGGCATGCCGCACTTCTTAATAAACTTCCCTCCTATGGTCTTTCAACTAAACTCTGTACTTGGCTCTCTAGTTATCTATCTGATCGACGTATATCAGTTATTGTGGACGGCCATTCTTCAAGCTTTCACCAAGTAAATGCTGGAGTCCCTCAGGGCTCAGTTCTGGCACCAACATTGTTTCTTCTTCACATCAACGACCTTCTCTCGTCCACAACTAATTCCATTCATAGTTTCGCCGACGATAGTACCCTTCACTCCAGTTTTCAGGTTCCTAAACCCATCACTAAACCTGACTTAGAAAACAAACGCAGAGCGATGCAGATATCTCTTTCGCAGGATCTTAATTTAATTTTGGATTGGGGCGCCAAAAATCTCGTCCATTTTAATGCATCCAAAACACAATCATGTTCCTTGTCGCGAAAAGAGTCATCAAATACTCATCCTCTACTTATGAGCGGCCAAGTTTTACAGTGCAAAGACACCTTCAATCTTGTGGGCGTCACATTTGAAAGTAACCTTAACTGGCATAAACACATTGTATTTATGGCCACGGCAGCTTCAAAAAAGCTTGGATTTCTCTTTCTAGCCAAAAAGTATTTTTCTCCTTCTAATTTATACACTTTATATGTGTCCCAAATCCAACCTCCCTTGGAATATTGTTCCCATATTTGGGGCATGACGTCCCGCACAACTCTAAACATTCTTGATTCTATTCAAAGAAGAGCTATTCGTCTCATTAATGATCCTTCACTTACCGAAAGGCTTTTCTCTCTTGCCCATCTTCGGGCTGTGGGAGATTTATCGCTTTTTTATAGTTACTTCTATGGCTTCTGCTCTGAAGAATTGTCCAGTATAGTTCCTCCACTCACGGTTCCCAACAGAGAAACTCGTGGTTCCGCGCGTATGCATCCTTATACGGTCCAACTGGAGAGGCCCCGAACTTCTCACTTTGTTCGTTCTTCTATCCCTAGAGTTTCTAGATTGTGGAACCTGTTGCCCGCGGAGGTCTTTCCTTCCCCCCAAATCTTCAAGTATTTAAGTTCCGTGTCAACAATCTCCCTCTTACCCGCTTAAGACACCCACGGTACGTTAGTATTTAGGCTTTAAGCCTTCGTGGTTTGTCCAAAGATAAAAAAAGCAGTGGCGTACTATTTTTTTCTTTAAAAAAATCAATACAAATCTTGTTCGAACGCCACTGGTAAAAATCTTTGGACATAATTTTATTTAAAAAGTTTATTATTTTGTTGCATTTTATACAGTGCCAAACCAAAACCAAACCAACTTAGAAATAACCCCGAATAACATTTTAATTTTAAAAGAACTTACTTGGCTAATTTTGACAAAATACTGGGGGACCTCTTTACGTTCGGGGTACCTCCCTCTCTATTTCAGAAGCCGACGTGTCTGTGTGCTGACTTTGGTACTGCTCGAAAACTTGGAACCTCTCTTTTACATTTAGGCTTTGCAGTTCTTCCAGGCCCAAATCGGGCTTATCACTTGCTGCAAAAATATACTCTATATTAACAACATTATTTTGTTTATAACAGTGCATTCCAATTAAAACGTACCACCGACACCCACAGTACTCTGGTATTTAGGCATATGCCTTCGTGGGATGTCAAAAAGATAAAAAAACCATCCCATATAACCACGTTAGTTGTCTACTGTATAAAAATTCTAAACCATGTTAATTTTTTATGGAACACACCTCTCCCCACCAACAGAAAATTCCAGAAGTTCAAATGGGAAAGGGGACCAAGTGATACTTCATCTTAATGTGTATTAAATTTTTATTTTTAATAGTTTTTAGTTTTTTAAAATCGGTTTAGTAGTTTCCGAGAAAATTCATACTAAATACATTTCAACTAAATCTAAAAAGTGTGAGCCTATGACATTACTTATGTGCGAGTTATAGTAGGGGAGCCCAAGATTATAAATTTGCAAGCATAGCTTAGATGATAAGAAGCAAAAAATGTTATATAATGTATACCTTTTCATCGGGGATAGACTTTAAAGTATGTCAAAAAATATTTTTATTTCGGCTTGTGGAAATCGTTCAAATCGTATTGAATTACATATTTTTCTTTAATCTTAAATTGTTTTCTTTAAAATAATAATTAAAAAATAAATAATAGTTTAAAAAACTAAAAAAACACGCTTTTATATGCAACCGAACTAAAAAATTAGAAAATAATTTTTTATTACAAAGAGTTTGTCAGTCACTTCAGAGTAAAAAGCGTGGGGTGCTTAATATATTAAATGTTATAATTATTCTATTTGCAAATATCTATGAGGGAAAAGTTATGAAAAAATAGTAAAATGCACCCCACGCTTTTTACTCTGAAGTGACTGACAAACTCTTTGTAATAAAAATTATTTTCTAATTTTTAGTTCGGTTGCATATAAAAGCGTGTTTTTTTAGTTTTTTTAAACTATTATTTATTTTTCATTTTTTAGTTCGATATATCAATTAGTTTTTAAAATAAATGCTCCAGTTTATTCACTAAAAAATTTCTTTGCCATGCATTCTTGATTTAAAGCTAAAGTGGCCACATAATTTTCACCTTTTAGAACTCCTTATTTCTATGTATTTTACACCTTTTATTATAAAATTGAAAAAATCAATTAAAAAAAAACGCAGTAAGTTATGCATCAATTGCCCTTGCGCATTCGCCATAATTAAAAACGATTATTAAGGAATTTATTTATCCTGGCGATGGCGGTCCTAAAATCAGGATAACGGGATACTGTTTTTAAATTATTGCATTGTCATCGGTCCTTGATGCGTGTGCTAAGTTTCAAAGAAATTGAAAACTAACCAGAACTAACCAGTTCACAGTATTCCTCCTTCTTTTTTTTGCACACAATTCTTGATTTTTCATTTTTTAGTTCGATATATCAATTAGTTTTCTGCGGTCATGTGATATTGAAATGTTTCACGAACTATTTCGTAATCTAATCATTTCATTTAAAGCTTCACTGTTGCATGGGGTTTTAGAACGCAACTACTCCGAACAAGTTTCAGGTTGGTCTGCATGTAACGGGGTTTGTACCCGTTTAACCGGGGTTCTTGTTAACCCCACGGTCTTCCTGTCGTTTTCCGAGGGGTTGCGTCCTATGGGTGGACGCACGCTTGTTTAACTAAGGTGTTGCAACCTTATCCCGGTCCCCAACCCGTCGGCAAATGTTGTCAAGTTCGATTATTCAATTGTCTAATCTGGTGCTTCCGCCAGAACGTACGATTTTTCACTTTTCCGGTTTTCCTGGAAAATGCTGGAACTTAACGGAATACTGTTTTTAAATTATTGCATTGTCATCGGTCCTTGATACGTGTGCAAAGTTTCAAAGAAATTGAATAGCTGGAAGTTGGTAAAAATTAGGCTCAAAGATTCCGTTACATAGTTACAACCCAAGTTAATAAAAGCGTGTTAATAACCACGCTTGAGCAGGTCAAAATGACGTTTTTTTTCTTACAATTTTGTAGCCGTCCGCTTTCTTTACGTCACTCTCAAATTGTCAGATTAGTAGAATATACACTCTTTAGCATGTAATTAAGTCACCCTATCTGAATCTGACGCGTACGACAATTTCTGCAGGATATATTTTTGTTTTTTATGATCGGCCCAGTATACGGAGCTCATATTTGGTGGAAATACTTAACCGGGTACAAGGTATTCTCCGGTATATTTTTCCGACTCGCTGTAGTAACTTCAGAAATCCCCTTTAGGCTCCCCTACCATTATCATATTTAAGGTCAATTTTCTCGGTAACTAGTGAACCGATTTTAAAAAACTAAAAACTCTATTAAAGAGATAATTTTATATTTTTTAGGAAGAGGCATTACTCGATCCCAACTTTTGACATTTGTGTTGGTGTGGGACGAGCTCAAGGCAGATAAACTTTTTAATAATTTAATAAGGAGCGCTCGATTTTTTATATTTGTCCAAAAATACAGGTTATATTTGTGACGTCACCTTTTTGCCATAATGTTTTTTTATTTGACAAAATAAACCAATACTTACATACCATAAAATAAAATCACTAAAAAAACATTAAAAAAAATTGCATTTTACTCTTAATAACGATTTAAACGTAAATTCCCTGTAAAAAAATATCCAAAGGTCAGTGATCCCTGTTTACAGGTTTTAAAATTCTCTGTAACTGCAGTACTAATAACTACTCAATTTAACTATAAACAGTAAAAACTAAACATATATAAAAGTCAAATGACTAAAAAGCAAAAAAATAAGACCAAAGCCTCGAAAAAACCTTCCAGTACGATTGTAAACAATGAATTACGGGAAAAGATTACGTCACAAAATTTAGTGAACATAGGCTTAAATGGGATCGAGCGCTCCTTATTAAAAAGTTTATTTTCCTTGGTACGGGCTAACTTTCAATAAGTACATTTTAACAAAAAACTTGTACTCATAATAATAATTTACTTTTTTAGTTTTTTTTTTAAGTATTTAAATAACAAAATTACATATGTATATGGGGAGGGTTATTTTAATTAAAAATGCATTGTTTACACATGTACAAAAAAACAACATTTATTTTAAACATTTCAAGCGTTATTGTTCGTTAGGTTAATGTAATAACTTAAAACCTCTGCCTTTTTGACGTTTTACATTCCATTTCACTAGGCATCTTCGGTCGTATAGAAGGAACAGTTTAAAAATGTAAATTCGGTGCTCTTTGATAGGAAAAAAATCACAAAAAGTTTAAAGCAAATAAATCGGCATGCTTGTCTTCGCGGTCGCCTTTGCTATATTTCTTTTATGATATGCCGGTTGATGCAGCTGGTCATCGAACTATGGGATAAAAATTAATTTTTTGGTCAAACTTCTGAAACTTACCAATCTAACTTAAAATGAGGTGCTTTTTACTGGAAAAATATTATTAATTATTACAAATGCTTTTTGGAAACCTAAAACTTATTATATGTTATTATAAATTTACACTCCCCTTAACATTATTATTTTTTATTGTACAAAATAAACTAAAATGTTAGCTTGTTTGGTTAATTCGGTAGTATTCTAATCAGTAATCCGATGATTATTATCTCATATGATATACAGGGTACGACAATAGGTATGATTTTTTAAATGGAATCCCCTGAATATCGTATCACCACCAAAAAAATCTTTTAAAATGCTTTAACAAAATACTAGATTTGATGTGTCTATCTCAATTATTTTCGGAAATATGACCATCCAAATCTGAAAAATAATTTTAAATTTTTCTTTTTTTAGAGATACATCTTCCCAACTTTTTTATTTTTTAACGTATAAAATAAATAAAAACACTGTTTTGTTGGGTAGATTCTGTAGAATCCATATCTTTCATCAGAATGCTTTTATCTTTTAGGATATACAGCGTAGGACAAAACATAATAAATTTTAAAATGAAAACCTTGCAAGTTATAAAAATCTTGTTTCTGTCCTTACACTCAGAAGTAGCAAAAAGTAGGAAGGCAATTGTAAGTACAAAAACTGATAAAGAAAAAGGTAAAAAATCTTTGACAAAAGTAGCGAGACTTCGCGAGACTGCATCGGAAACACAACAATAGCTCTTATTATTTAAACTCTTTTACTTTTTTTAGTAAACAAGACGAATAATAAACTAAGTAGATTAAATGTTGTTTATTTATGTTTACTTAAAATACATTTTCAAGTTTCTTATTACTCCAATAGAAGTCGTCATATCCTTTTATAATTTTGCGTACATGCAGTTTGGAGTATCTACTTTGAAATACACAGCATGAGCCATTAAAATTTCAAAGTTGCTTTTTGGCCAAAATAATGAATTTCTATCCCATAGTGTATCGGCCCGTCGCTGTAAAGAATAGAGGCGCCTTTGTATAAAATAATCCGATTGCAGGCGGCCTTTTTTATGTTTTTTTGTATTATTTTCAAAGGGTACCGAATTTGCGCTTTTAAAATGTTCTTACTATACAGGGTGCCGCCTTTTCGTTAACCTTGCAGGGTATAGCGAAAACTAAAAGAGATAAAGATGGGTCCACATTTAATTCATTCTGAAACCGATGCCGCCAAGTACACAAAAAATGATAAAGTAAATAAACCCTTTTGTGAACAATGACTTATTGCAGCAAAAATATTCAACTCGACGAGTTTTTAGTACCACGCCTCGTGCCACTGTTTTGTAGTAGGACAGAGGCGAAATAAGAGAATGTTTTTTAAGTACGAGATACGTGTTTTAGCAATGCTTTTTTTATTGTTTATCTAAAAATATGTAATCAGACTCTGTCCGAGGCTATGTGCTTTCGAAGAGGTTTGTTTACTTTATCATTTTGTGTATAGTTTTTCGCCCAAATAAGCTCCGTCAGCATGATCTACTAACAAAAATAACTCCCTAAAAAGTCAATTGCTTGCAATAAAACGATACATAGTTTTAGGATTAGTAGAGCATGGTCCCCGATACCTTCACAATACGACGGTGCCCTCCCGACTACCGTGAATTATTTTATTGCAGGCAATCGTCTTTTTAAGAGGTTATTTTTATTAGTAGATCATGCCGACGCGACGGAGCTTATTTGGGCAAAAAACTATACTTTGCAGTATTGCTTTCAGAAGGAATTAAATGTGGACCCATCTATACAACAAATCTGATTGCACAATCTCATCATAATTTTTGCGGCTCATATTAAAAATAGGTTTTAACAATGTTAAAATTCTAAGGTTAAACAAAAATAGATGACATTCGTAGTACGAAAACAAGGTCAATGTTACACATAAATATTAGGAAAATCCCTAAAAATTGGCAAACAAATTATCTTTTTCGAAAAGTGCTATTTTCTATTAAAAAGCATTTTTAATATTAAAATTAGAAAGTCAAACAACATCAAAAATAGCTTTGTTCGCGGGTCTAGTAATGAACCGATTCTGAACCAGAACCGAACTGGTTTAGAATTGTTTTAAAGCGCATGTCTAGTTATTTATTAGTTCGGAATTTTTATTTACCGCGAATGATTTTCTATACAGCTGAGGATGTATTCTAACCTAGCCTTTTGGTTAGGATTTTTCATTGTTAAATTGGATACTACACACAAAAATTAAATTCAAACAAAAAGGTAAACTGTTATCCTATCGAAAGCCACTCGAGGTCTCTCGGCGGAAGACGAGGGATTCCCTGCCTCCTCACGTTTTTAACATAAGTACCTATGTGTATTTAACTAAAGATAAAATTCAAACAACTAGAAATGGTAAAATCTTGTAATATTGTCTATATTTTGTAATTAAATCTTTATTTATTTTATTGCATACATATATTCATACGGAATACAATTAAAAATCCTTTGTTTATATACGCCCAGAATCACAAAAATATAAAAAAAATATTCAACAGGTATATTAACCCGCATAAAAAGTGGCAGAAACAAATAAACTGTAATACAACGGTTTATTTCTGTACCACAAAAACAGAAAACAGCTGACCATCTCGACAATACGCATGAAATTCCGAACTGAACTTTTAGTTCCAACAAAAATCCCAGGACTGCTAATCAGGTTACGAACTGATTCCATTGTAACCCGCGAACACAGAACTGTTAATAAAAATTCAGGATTTTACTAACCGCGAACGCTGCTTTTTCACTGCGCATGCGAATAGTCCCAGAACCGGTTCAGAATCGAACCCGCGAACAAAGCTAATATTATAACGGGTTAGGATTAGTAAAGATTGCGTCACAAAAACAAGACTTTTTTTTAATTCTACCTCTTACTACATCCGGAGGTAATTCTAGAGGTTGATTTTCACGAATAATAGGTTCGTGTCTTCTAGGTCTGGCTGTAAATAATAGTACACAAAAAATCTTTAATATAAATAAAAATACAAACCTAAATTAAAACTATAAACCTCAAAAAAATGTACTTCGCTATGTTGCCACTTGTTGAGGATTTCCCTAAAGTCTAGGAATTCCAAAAAGTGGCAACATCGCATGTTTTATCTAAAACAAAAATGCGTTATACTTACGTGGTCCTTCGTCCTCGACAGCTTTTGGAGCGAACAAGGCCTTGAAGTGGGGTTTGCAATACAAAGATCCATCGTTACTCTCATAAGTGTCAACCCTTGTAATTAAAATAAATTACGCTATATTATGTATAAATACAAAAAACAAATTTATAATATTTTAAATATTTGTAGTGGACGTAGAGGAAAGTTCGAGGATTCTGCAGGTGAACAGGAAAAGGAAGCATAGGTATGTTAATTACGAAAAAAAAACATACTTACGTCAATTGTTTACTACATTCCGTGCATCTAAAACAGTTTTTATGCCAAAGAGCCTTCTCGGCCTTGATCTGTTCCATTTGGAAAACCTGCTTACCGCAGGCTTTGCAGTTTGTCGACACTTCAATTTGTGTACCCTGTAAAAAAATTATTAATATTAAAGTCCATATTTATACGACCAACAACCCCCATATTGTTTTATATCTGATAGCCCAAATTACTTAAACTTTCACCTCGAATCTCACGGAATAAGCTGAATATCTATACACACCTTTATTTTGGTACAAAAATACTCTCTTAAAAATCCCCTATGATATCGTGTATGGAACTCCTCGAAATATGACAGGTCAAATGTCAAAAAATCAGTTTTTTGCGAATATCTCGTTTCTTTTACTCTTATTGCATTTATATTTATTATGAAAGTTGTAGAACACAAAATTCTTTACAAATTTTATTCTTAGCATTTGTTTGTCATATCAACGAATCCGATAATAGAGGGCGCAGTATGTACATACTTTAGCACGCAATCAATCGTGATATTTAGCAAATACTTAAGTAAAAGATGACATATTGGACTAAAAATCACGACTGATTGCGTGCTAAGGTATGTACATATAGTAAAGTAGTGCTTTACACACTGCGCCGTCTATTATCTACATCATATATATTATTTACCAAAATTTCATACTTTTATATATTCATATATTTATATAAAGTAGTAGGAAATTTTTAAATTTTAAAATAAAAAAATAATTTTAATTTTTTACACCCTGTATAATTTTTTTATGTATAATAATACTCTTTACCGCCATATATATCATCTTAAAAATATTATATATTCATGAAAATGTCGCAGTATGGATTTCGCCTCAAAGATCTACAGCAGATTCTTTCCTTCGTATCACACTGCTGGAATAAGTCTCTTGAGTTTCTAGGTGAGTCCCAGATCGTTGCTCTTGATATATCCAAAGCTTTTGACCAGGTCTGGCATACCGCACTTCTTAATAAATTTCCCTCCCCCGGCCATTCTTCAAGCTTTCACCAAGTAAATGCTGGAGTCCCTCAAGGCTCAGTTCTGGCACCAACATTGTTTCTTCTTCACATCAACGACCTTCTCTCGTCCACAACTAATTTAATTCATAGTTTCGAAGACGATAGTACCCTTCACTCCAGTTTTCAGGTTCCCAAACCCATCACTAAACCTGACTTGGAAAACAAACGCAGAGCGATGCAGATATCTCTTTCGCAGTATCTTAATTTAATATTAGATTGGGGCGCCAAAAATCTCGTCCATTTTAATGCATCCAAAACACAATCATGTTCCTTGTCGAGAAAAGAGTCATCCTCTACTTATGAGCGGTCAAGTTTTACAGAGCAAAAACACCTTCAATCTTGTGGGCGTCACATTTGAAAGTAACCTTAACTGGCATAAACACATTGTATCTATAGCCACGGCAGCTTCAAAAAGCTTGGATTTCTCTTTCGAGCCAAAAATATTTTTCCCCTTCTAATTTATACACTTTATATGTATCCCAAATCCGACCTCTCTTGGAATATTGTTCTCATACCTGGGGCATGGCATCCCCCACAACCCTAAGCATGCTTGATTCTATTCAAAGAAGAGCTATTCGTCTCATTAATGATCTTTCACTTACCGAAAGGCTTCCCTCTCTTGCCCATCGTCGAGGTGTTGGGGATTTGTCGCTTTTTTGTAGGTATTTCCATGGTTTCTGCTCTGAAGAATTGTCCAGTATAGTTCCTCCACTCATGGTTCCCAACAGAGAAACTCGTGGTTCTGCGCGTATGCATCCCTATGCGGTCCAACCGGACAGGCCCCAAACTTCCCACTTTGTTCGTTCTTTTATCCCTAGAGTTTCTAGAATGTGGAACCTGCTGCCCGCGGAGGTCTTTAGTTCCCTCCCAAATCTTCAAGTATTTAAGTCCCGTTTCAACAGACTCCCTCTTACCTCGCTTAAGACACCCACGGTACGTTAGAATTTAGGCTTTTAGCCTTCGTGGTTTGTCCAAAGATAAAAAAAAGGTAGTAGTAGAAAAGTACATCCTCCTGGAGTAAAGTGCCTTTTTCTTCCCTTGGCTAATTGCTGCTGAAACAATCCCCGGGAGGAAAAGTGGCACTTTCCTCCTCGTAATGTAAATAACCAAGTATAACCGTGTAAAGGTCCTTTAAATGGACAAGTTCAAGTACCAGTAGAATTTCACAACATTTAAGGTTACGTTGGGCTAGGAATACTGTATAATTATAAAAAATAAAGATCTCATACCTCAAAAATTTGCCGAAACTTTAAAAGCAGACATCTTTTTAGAACAACTGCAAAGACACCGAATCTAAATCAAACTGATATCATCTTTTGTGCAAAATCTTTATCACAGTATAATGTTTTGAAAGAGAAAAAACCCAAAACTTCCGGTAAGTTTATCAAGCTGAGTGGAAAAAACAAAAGAAACATTCACTGAAATGAGTAATTTTTCTTTTAAGTTAGTGTAAACAATAAACATTTATTATTAAAGGTTTTTGTTTGATTAACAATATGATTAAATCAATCGAAAAAAATAATTAAACAATTACTAAAGGTAGGGTTGTAGAGATAAAAAGAACAACTAGACTGAATCTATTGATTCATTGATTCATGATAGATAAGGATAACACTCACAATCATATTGGTGTAGGTGTAGGTATATAGGGTGTTCTTAAAATTAAGTTAATTATTTTAACAGCTTATAGGGTTTGATAGAAGATGAGAATTTGCGAAAAATTGCTATAAAAGTTTCCAAATGGGGCAGTTAGCAACGATTATTTAGAACATTTTTATATTTAAATGACTTACTGCGGCTGTATTTTGTTGTTACTCTTCGGAACTTAATAGAGTTAATAATATTATAATAGACTAGACCTAAAAAATTGACTATTTTTTTAATATATCAAAATATGTTTTAAAGTGATAAAAAATAATATCGTGGTTAAGTTAAGGTTTAATCCCTTAATATTAGAGACATTTTGCACCTCTTAAAATAACAGACTTTTTGGCCTCTTATGGTTCTCGTTATTAAACATAATGATTACGGCAGCAGTTTTAGACAGAGATTTTGCAGCCTCTTTTAAGAAATATATATTGCGTCTGCGCTTTCGACACATAACCTTATATTTGCCTGTGGTTCACCCATTTTAAAATTAACGAAAAATCAGTATTTACTTTTATTCTTCATAAGATATAAATTGATATTTAAATTTATGCAAACACTTCTGTTGATTTCGTTTTTTAAAGTAGATGCAAACAATACAGTATAAGCAAAACACAAAAAGTAAGGTTAGGTTTGGTAGTAGAATAAAAAGCAAGTGTGCCAGATTGTAACATCTAAATTAATTACTGATTTAGAATATCCGTAAAAGTGCAAGTCCGTTTTAATTTCTTAACACTATTTGATTTTTATTACTGCTATAGATTTTTCGCTAATTAGAGCCTTTGTATAAATGATATTTTAATTAATACGGCAATAAAATTTTAACCTCTATAAATAATTGATATTAAAATTTCTACAATCCGGCAACCACGCAGTTTAAGAATAACGATAACGATAAGCGCTTCGGTATTCATCCGTAATTAAAGGAGTCCGGTATGGTTAGCAATAACGATAACGGATCATGTTTGCGTTACTGCGCAGTCTCAGAATAACGTTAACCACAAACGGAATTGCAAAATAAGGGGGTGCAAAATGTCTCTATTAATGTTACAAGGGCTATCTTCGCGACTAAAAGTTTTTGACAACAATCTTTTTTATGCAAAACTCGCAAAACAGTTGCAGTTTAAAAAAATGTTACCACACACATTCTTAAAGAAAATTAAAGTCCCTTACAAATAAGATCTCTTCCCGCAAATTGTCGTCAAACAAACCGTTTCCATGTAATTGGGCTTTAAATATTGAACTCAAGTTAACAATTTCCGTACAAAAAAAAATCAAGATATTTCAGGTTAAGAAACTAGTTGCTTTTATTAAAAGGAAAAACGATGGTTATGAGGCAAAAAGTCAATATTAAAAAAGAAGAAATCATAAAAGTTTTTACTTAACGCGCCTGATGAAAGTTACTTAGCAATGAAAGTAATAGCCATTATGGGAGTGGCTGGGGCATGCCGGACAGACCAAAGATACAGAATGAAGCTAAGTGATGTAGAAATAAGAAATGACGTGGCTATAGTAAAAATAGTGGAGTCTAAAAAATAAAGTTAAAAGAAACTTTGTAGTAACCAACGATGAAGGCTCAGTTCCTTATGTCAGATTTCTACAGGAATATATTAAGCTGAGACCAAGGAATGCTCTAGATGAGCGCTGATTGTATCGTTATGAAAGAGGTAAATGTGTTAATCAAGTAATTGGAAAGCACACTATTTCAAATGTACCTAAAGAAATTGCGAAGTTTTGAAGCTTGAAGACATCAGTAGATACACTGGCCATTCTTTTAGAAGAACGTCAACTACGTTCCTTGCCAATGCTTCGGATGTCGATATTTTGGACTTAAAAGGCATGGAGGTTGGAAGTCTTCTTCTGTTGCGGAGGGATATATTGCTGAATCCTATAGTAATAAGGTGGAAATTTCAAGAAGATTTTACACGAAATTCCTACCAATATTTCCTCTAATGAAGTAACAGTGAAAAATATGAATATTAACGTAGTTAAAGGTGATAACGATACCCCAACAACAAATTTAAAAACTGTTAATTCAAGTATTATTCCTCAATTTCTTTTGCTAATTGCTCAAATTGCACAATTACTTTTAATGTCAATACCTAACCTAGTTTTTAAAATATTTTGTCATAAATTAGTTACTTTTTATAAATAAATCCTAATATTTCCCACAAGCATATTTTCTTTTTTTTACTCTTACTTTTTGTCCATGCGCTGAAAATATTACTTTCGTAGCTAGCAACGCTTAGCAACCAGGTAACACGAAAGTTCTCTTTCGTTATCATTCGCGTTGCTAGGACCACAAAGTTTTCTTATTTATACAGTAGTAGAAAAAGTGTTTTTTTTTTGACCCAGTATAATGTTGACATTGAGTATTGTACCACTTTACTTACATTGCTGAACTTTTCTTGTGCCTTGGTGGAATCGGAAGATCTTACATGTAGTACATTCTTCTTCTGCAATGCGTCAAATTTCGAAAAACTTGATTTCTAAAAGAAAACAAAATATCGTCAGAACCTTACAAAAAATATTTACCTATATAGATGTACAATTGGTGATGTTACGATAAGAACTACATGTATGAAATATTAAACATGTTTTTTAATTAAAAAGTGATAAAATGCTAAAGCAGGAATTATACCGGGTGTTGCTCCGTCGAGCGGGACATAGGGAATCCCATGTAAATTTTGAAGTAGTCAAATATTGGCTCCCCTAATTATTTTAGAAAAAATGCTATTAGGATTTATTGAAAAGCACAGTAAGTTCCACCCAAAATGAAAATTTGAGCATTTTCAACCAACCAGTAAAGAGTAAACTGCTTAATACTTTTGCAACGTAGTATCTCATTATGCACCCTGTACTCTAGAAATCAACAATAAAAACACCATATCGATTTATCAATGACAATTTAGATCATTAAATTATAATGTCATTGACAAAAATGAACAATTTTATACAGGAATTTCAAGAGAATCATCGCATTTCATTTTAGTCTACAGCTTATTCCAACACATGCACTCACAGTTACGCAAGACAATAAAACAAATTTGTTTACATTTAGAAATCAATTTATGACGAAAATATTAGGATTTAATCAAATGCTCAAATATTCCTCCATTAACTGCCAGACAATAACCCAAACGATAATAAAACTCATTTCTTACGTTGGCTAGTTGGTACATCCATATTCAGGCACATTCAGCTGAAATAGCATTCCTTAGCGGGACTAAATTTTCATATTTTTTTATTGGTAGCTTAGTTTTTAAATGTCCCCATAGAAAAAAATCGTTTGGCGAAAGATCACGTCGATTTTCTTCACATTTGCAATTATTGATTACTGTGCCTGTAGTTTCAAATTTTTTATCGTCCGTTCTATTGTCGATTTACTTGGTATTGGCCTATTGGGAAAATAGGCTGCAAACATGTCCGCTACTCTTCGATAACTATTTCCCTGGTAAAACCATTTTATAATAGTGATTTTTTCTTGATTTAAGTAGTTCATTATTTAAGAATGATGTGACATTGATCTGACAACTTGAGAGTAAGAGGTTAAATAATTTTTCTAGTATTTTATTATAAACTTCTAATAATACAAGGCGGGTAAGAAGATAGGAGATTCGTAACTTATTTTAGCATTTATCTCTTAGCTGGCGGACTGAGAAGAGCTGAAATTTGTATACTGGGTACAACTTTTCGTGCTCTTTATAAAATCCTAATTATATTTTCTTCTAAAATAATTAGGGGAGCCAATATTGGACCACTTCAAAATTTACATGGGTTTCCCTATGTCTCGCTCGACGGAGCAACACCCGGTAGAGGGTGTTTCGTACTTCCGGAAGAAGCAAAGATGCATCTTGTACAGCCTAGACACTCTAAATATGAAGAAATGGACAATGTAGGACGTTCTATGCCTCTCCAGACGAACTATAAAAGAATGCATAAAAGCAGCATTTCGTGTGACTCTATTGAAAACTGCTAGAAAAGGAATAATCGAGGGACTTAAAGTCAAAAACCCTGTTCAAGCGGGGTATTAAATATGGCGAACGACTCTTCTCTGACTAAAATGAAAAAAACTAAAAGTTGTGGAAGATATTATTCCCCAAACAGAGGAATCATAATCCAAGTTCGGTCTGTTTTAGGACACTTTGGGAGTAAACAGATTAAAGAAGAGCATTTTTAAAGCTGACGTGCCTATGAACATAAACTGTTTATGCCAATTAGAATGATTTGTTAAAGTAATTACCCCAACGTTGGAGAACTTAGCAGTTTATAAGAAAAAAATCAATTTTTCGCGCCGGCAAACATGATTAGGTGTCTTAAATGTCCTATCTGCCTTGGCCTAATATTTTTATGTTTATAAAAGTTAGTTTCACACTTAAATGACTAAATATTTAAAACTAAACTTACCAATTGAGGATCTTTAAACGGGCATTTTTTAGTGTTAGTTCCAGCGCTGTTAAATCGCTCTTTCTACATAATTGGCGTACATGCAAAAAAAATGAAACATGCAAAATACTAATTGTTAGTTACTAAAAATCTAAAATGCCAAATGCAATAATTTTATTGTTAGTCTGGCAATTGTCTGCAAATTGTCCGAGAGAGAGATAGCTGCTGGGCCTTCCTTGTCTGTCTTCAAGGAAGGTAAACGCAGATGGCGCGTGAGTCGACTTTATCGTTTGCCCGCCAAATTCAAATTATATAGCTGTGCTATTTTGCCCTTAATGTTAGGTACTTGTTTTGTTTCCTATTAATATAAAATATTGGGGTTTAGTTCAATAATTACACACACCTAATTAAAAATGTCATTTATTTGGTTTTTATAAAGATTTTTTCTTACAGATAACCATGTCAATATTACCTTAAATTATCTGTTGAAAAGCACAAATTTAATATATACACTGTGATCACTAATAAAAGTCAATATTCAAAGTCCAATTAAAGGTAAAAAACCACGAAACACACAATAAATCACAGAAAATGTAAACAAACTGTCCAAACAAATCGGCCATTGAAAAATATCAAACACAAATATCGAATAACATTTCGGCGTGACTGCCTGCGGCAACGTTTGTCAAGTTAAAAATATTCGATTCATGGTATATTTTCTTTCTCTTAATTAGATGCGAGCCAAAAAGGACATTAAAGTTTACATGCAGAAATTGTAAACAACTTGGCAACCAGGGCAAAGCGATGATTGCTCCATCTACGATAGCCTGCCATGATGAAAGACAAAGACATATTTATTGGAACTTGCGTTAAACCAGAAGAGATAAATACAATGGACAAATTGTTAGGACCAGTTACTCCAGAGCAAATATCTTTCGATACAAAGTACGTTTAGTAAATCCTTACCAAAGTCCTCACTGACACTCCGGAAAAAACGTTTTCGATGTTTTTAATGTTAGAATGAGATACCATGTCTGTCAACGATTTAGTACGCTACAAATTAAAACGTTAAAAGGCGTTAAATTCATGCAAAATAATGAACGGCGGTTTCGTGGATGGTGTTCGCAAATTTTCCATTTATTGTTCATCTTGGATGCAAACCAGGTCGTTCAGAATATACAGGGTGATTCAAAAATCGATCACGAAACTTAAGGGGTAATTCTACTTGACAAAATAAGGGTAGAGCTTCATATAATTTTTTTCAAAATGTCATTCGTTTTCGAGTTACAATCAAAGTTCAATTTTTATTTTGGTTTTTCTCATATTGCATTTATTTTTAACCAATCAGTTGATATTTGGCACACAAATCGAGCTTTGCAGATTCTAAAATTTTAAGACAAAAATTACTTTGTAGTAAATCTCTCTGAACATCTAAAACTTAAAATTATTTACATCATAACTTTTTATTTTGACAGATATTACCAAGCTGGGGGCGCCATTTTATAGACAATTAAAAACCTAAAATAAGGTACTCTTTATTTAAGTAATATACATATGTCCTAAAGTCTTAGTTTTGAACTACGGTGCGTTAAATAAATAAAAAACAAAACTTTTTTTAACTTTTAAGGCCCCGTAGTTCAAAAACTAAGACGTTTAGACAGACATATGTTCATATCAAAGTTTTATTCTTATACTTTTGCTCGTGGAATCAGTTGGGTTAAGTTTGTCGGTTTCGGATGCTGGACACCCTGGTATGTAAGTGCAGGTAAATTTTGGAGTGTAAAATTGATGAAAACTTTGAATGTCTGTTGGTGCCTAAACGGTGAGGTTTATCGACTTTAATAAGGAGTACCTTATTGTTTAAGTTTTTGATTCTCTATAAAATGGCGCCCCCTCAGGTTTGCGATATCCGTCAAAATAAAAAAGTAATGATGTAAAGTTGGTAAAAATAGTTTATTTTAATTTTTTAGACCCACACCTTGCTTTCGTTTGCTCTTCACTTATGTCTAGTACTTCATTTAGGTCTTAAAACCTTACATTATTTTATATTATGTTTTGTCTGAAATACTACAATTGGTACAAAAAAAACATTTTCTTTAATTATGTAAAAATGTCCACTATAATTCGCTCCAGGGTACACCAGATAGGAGAAAAAAATCCGATAAATATTTGTGTTGTTATTGTAATGAAACCAAAACTACACATTTGATTGGTCAAAAAACAGTGGTGTGTAATTTTCAAAATTATTTACATAGACACAAAACGTAGGGCTCTGAGTACCCCGCTTACCTATATGCATAATTTGCTGCCGAAAATATCTTAAGAAAATGACGAAACAACTTATTTAAACGAGAGTAAAAAAACCTTTGCAGAATGATTTCTGCTGCTGCTGCTTTTACAGTCTAGTCACTATATATAAAGGAAATACCAAAGTGGAAGGTTGAGAGCTTTTGCAGATAAACTGTAAAAGGCTACATGAAAGTGGCACAAGACCGTTGATGTGGTGCCAGTACTTAGCTCTGGGGTTCACGAGAATTTTAAACATGTTTTGTCTAACATAAAACAAACATTCTGCCTGTCACCAGTCCACTGCTATAAATGTTGTCTTATAAACAATAAAAAAATTGGGAAAAGACAATAGATCTTACCGTGCGATCAATGTTCTTTTTATTATTTCTATCCTTGTCAATTTTTGTTAAATCGCCAAACGATCTACACTAATAAAAACAAAAATAAAAAAATGCATAAATTAATAAAAATGCAGCCATGCTTATACGAGGGCAAATCAAATATAAACCAGACATGCGTTTTTTAAGATTAAAGAAAATGTGCTACAACTCTAACTTTCGCAATATTAGAGACATTTTGCACCCCTTATTTTGCAATTCCGTTGTGGTTAACGTTATTCTGAGATTGCGCAGTAACGCAAACACGATCCATTATCGTTATTAACCATACCGGACTCCTTTAATTACGGATGAATACCGAAGAGCTTATCGTTATCGTTATCGTTATTGTTAAACTGCGTGGTTGCCGGATTGTAGAAATTTTAATATCAATTATTTAAAAGGTTAAAATTTTAATGCCGTATTAATTAAAATATCATTTACCTAGGCTCTAATTAGCGAAAAATCTATTGCAGTAATAAAAATCAAATAGTGTTAAGAAATTAAAACGGACTTGCACTTTTACGGATATTCTAAATCAGTAATTAATTTAGATGTTACAATCTGGCACACTTGCTTTTTATTCTACTACCAAACCTAACCTTACTTTTTGTGTTTTGCTTATACTGTATTGTTTGCATCTACATTTAAAAACGAAATCAACAGAAGTGTTTGCATATATTTAAATATGAATTTATATCTTATGAAGAATAAAAGTAAATACTGATTTTTCGTTAACTTTAAAATGGGTGAACCACAGGCAAAAATAAAGTTATGTGTCGAAAGCGCAGACGCAAAATATATTTCTTAAAAGAGGCTGCAAAATCTCTGTCTAAAACTGCTGCCGTAATCGTTATGTTTAATAACGATAACCATAAGGAGGCCAAAAACGTCTGTTATTTTAAGAGGTGCAAAATGTCTCTATTAAAGCAAATGTGTCAGACTCTACTTGTCCATCCTCCTTAAAGCCCTGACTTGCCGCCATGTGATTTTCACATTTATGGGCCTTTAAAGAACAACGGTTTAAAACAATGCGTTTTTGAGAGGAAAGATTATGTAGCAACTAAAAGAGACAAAGAAATTGTTCTAAAAGATAATTCTCGTTTATATTTTATTACCCTTCTTAAACCAGGTGTTCATCGCGAAATAAAAATCTTAATGGTATCAGTCATATAGTAAGTTGAAAAACACCATGACACCTTTAAATTTATGGAGTACTTAAAATGAATAGTAAAATTTCAGGACTGTTAATATTATACCTACTTTAAATTAATATATTAGTTTCCCATGTAGAACTATGGTTAAAACCTTTCAAATAACTCTTTCTATCACTTTGTTTAAAAACAAAAAATTAAATTGATTTAAAAAAAATTCGCTTTTTAAAAATAAAAAGATAAATATACAGGGTGTCCGGGAAAATGTGGGAAATCTCTCGCACACGTATGGAACAGATGAAAATAACACGACAAGTTCCTATAAAATTTTTTCCGTTTAAGCCCCCTGCGGAGATATGATCCCCTAAAGGGGGCAGCTAGAAATCGATTTTTCGTGAATAATTTTTAAAGCGCTCTGTATAATTTCATAATATTTTGGTACGATGCATACTAGTAAAGACCTCTTAAAATAGTGCCCTTGAAACTTATGTCGCTTCTTTAGTTTGCCAGGGACGGACTAGTTTTCGCACATTATTGATAATATTTTTTACGCCCTGTACGGTGAAGACACAAAAATATGTTTTTGGGTAATTTAAACCTTTTGCTTAAAAAAGGTACTCTTGGTTGACATCGATAAAATGAGCCGTTTTCGAGTAAAAATTATTTTAACAATAAGAGTTTATTTTTGTTTAATAATACAATATTTTATTTTCGATGTAATTTGTAATTTTTGATTCAGTATTGAAGTCCTCTCGTAGCAGGTCAGAAATTTATTGTTAAAATAATTTTTACTCGAAAACGGCTCATTTTATCGATGTCATATGATGATACCTACATACCAATCTGGTAGCTAGTGGTAATCAAATGGAAAAAAGTTTTCGACTTAATTTTTACGGTTAATTTACCTCTAAGATATTTTGTCTTTTAGAAAACTTACCAAAAAGTAGGGATCAATGAATATTAAATCACCCTGTATTAAAAATTCACAAAAATTACCAATTAAACTGTATTATCAACACGAAACCATCTTTTTAATCTCAATATGAACACCTGGCTTTTGTATCATTTCAGTTTTTCGCAAGCAAATTTAAATATTAAGAAAATAAACTAAGGCTATTTAAAAAGTTGTGTTATTCTAAAGCAAAATGCTGCGAGAGTATAATCGGCTTTTTGTGATTAAAATGATGTAAACAATTGGAAAACCTTTCTTAAATAAGCAGCTAATTTTGATCGGCAAATCTAAAGACTGCTTTTAAAAATATTAAGACGTATTATCACAGCAGTTACTGCAAGCAGTAAGATCACTCTTGGCCAGTAATGGCCTGGTGTGTAAAGCGGTCGGTCGTTGGGTGCACAACCGACATGACTGGGTTCGAATCCTGGTGCGGCCAAAATACTTATGTACAAACCTGGTCAGAAATTTAATGGTTAGCTGTACAACAGACAGACAAAGTGTAAAATGCATCGACGCTGAAGGCCACCAAAGGACCAAGGCGCCAGAACACACTTTGCCGTATCCTGCGCAACCATAGACATGCGGACCCTACTCAGTTGGAAGGTTCGAAGGTCCCCTGGGTGGGGATGAAGTCCTAAGTTGTCGCACATAGTACCGTGGTTTGAAACCCACGTTAAGCTGTAGGTCCCGTCTGGCTGACCTCATCCAGACGTAAAAAGACAAGGCGCGCAATAAGCTGAGAGGCTTCAGTGCATGGTTATCCCAGCCCTATTCTAAAGCTGCGGTCAGACTTGCAACAATTCGTCAAACATCAGTCCAAACAAACCAACCCATTTCCGCCCTTCTTTGATGCAAAAAACCGACAAGCTCTAAGGTCTTAAAAGCTTACTCTTGTAGATATAATTTTTGTGGCCATATTTTTAAAACTATTAAAGATTAACATTTAATATCATGTAATATACGAGGTGCTCGATTTAAAACAATACACTATTTGTGGTACCCCTGTATACTTTAAGAAATATTTGATATCTAAAGACTGATTCGGAAACTACAGAATTATTCCAACAAACTGATAATTTTATCTAATTTGAATGAAAAATAACAAAGTTGATGAGGGTGCAAAATAGTATATTAACTAACTAGTGCTGAAAGTGTCACTTTTTCCGCACGCGACTGCAGTTCACCGAACGACGCGTAGCGGAGTTCGGTCAAGCAGTCAAGTGCGGAAATGGCACTTTCGGCACGAGTTAGGAAGGCTATTTTTTCTACGAGTGTAAGGAATAGTTATTTACATTACAAGATGCGAAAGATTACTTTTTGGTGTGAGGAGGTTTTAAATGGCCGAGGCGAAGCCGGGCTATTTAAAACCTCCGAACACTTGAAAGGCCTTTCGCATCGTGTAATGTATTATATTTTTCTGCTACTGTTCTATGTATCGCATAATTTAATAATCATTAACATCATGTTTTAATAGAAATATCAGAGATTTTGAAATTTTACCTGTAAAAAATTAATCCATAGCAACACATTTATTGTTGACATTGTCTGTCATCAGCACTTGTCAGATATTGAATTATTGTTAATTTAGTATAAATCCATTCCCATTTTAAAATGTTAAATGAATATGAAAATGGCATCCAAAAGGCAGCTGACCTTGCGTGTGCCTCACTTCTTGCTAGACAAATCTAAAGAGAGGTACCATCAAACATATAAATCGTTTTCTGAATGGCTTGCTACAAAAAATGTGGGGCGGATTGACGAGAATGTGATGTTGGCGTATTTTCAAGAAAAATCCGAGTCTTTATCACCACCAACCCTCTGGTCTGTATATTCCATGCTTAAGTTAACAATTTCCGTAAACAAAAATCAAGATATTTCGGAGTTCAAGAAACTAGTTGCTTTTATTAAAAGGAAAAACGATGGTTATGAGGCAAAAAAGTCAAAAATTTTTAAAAAGAAGAAATAATAAAGTTTTTACTTAACGCGCCTGATCAAAGTTACTTAGTAATGAAAGTAATAGCCATTATGGGAGTGGCTGGGGCATGCCGGACAGACGAAATATACAGAATGAAGCTAAGTGATGTAGAAATAAGAAATGACGTGGCTGTAGTAAAAATAGTGGAGTCTAAAAATAAAGTTAAAAGAAACTTTGTAGTAACCAACGATGAAGGCTCAGTTCCTTATGTCAAATTTCTACAGAAATATATTAAGCTGAGACCAAGGAATGCTCTAGATGAGCGCTTATTGTATCGTTATGAAAGAGGAGTAAATGTGTTAATCAAGTAATTGGAAAGCACACTATTTCAAATGTACCTAAAGAAATTGCGAAGTTTTTGAAGCTTGAAGACATCAGTAGATACACTGGCCATTCTTTTAGAAGAACGTCAACTACGTTTCTTGCCAATGCTTCGGATGTCGTATATTTTGGACTAAAAAAGGCATGGAGGTTGGAAGTCTTCTTCTGTTGCAGAGGGATATATTGCTGTAATCCTATAGTAATAAGGTGGAAATTTCAAAGAAGATTTTACATGAAATTCCTAACAATATTTCATCTAATGAAGTAACAGCGAAAAATATGAATATTAACGTAGTTAAAGGTGATAACGATACCCCAACAACAAATTTAAAAACTGTTAATTCAAGTATTATTCCTCCAATTTCTTTTGCTTATTGCTCAAATTGCACAATTACTTTTAATGTCAATACCTAACCTAATTTTTTAAAATATTTTGTCATAAATTAGTTACTTTTTATAAATAAATCCTAATATTTCCCACAAGCATATTTTCTTTTTTTTACTCTTACTTTTTGTCCATGCGCTGAAAATATTACTTTCGTAGCTAGCAACGCTTAGCAACCAGGTAACACGAAGGTTCTCTTTCGTTATCATTCGCGTTGCTAGGACCACAAAGTTTTCTTATTTATACAGTAGTAGAAAAACTTTTTCCAGGGACCCTTTCCACTGGTTCTTTACAAGATCATCACAAAAAGCGATTTACTCAATAAATTTTACATTTCATAAGCCAAATTACTTAATTCTCTTAATCAAACATTATTACTATCTATTATTAGTACTAAATAAAACAAAATGTTCTTACCAAACTTTTAACATTAACATTGTAAAAGTTTTCCCCTTCTACATTTCCATTTTGAGTCTAAAATTAAACAAGCAAAAAAACAAACGATAACAAAACATAAATAATAATAATTGTTAGTAACAAATAATCCAGGTAGTTATACAGGGTGTTTCAAAAAATATGTAAAGGATTAAATGACTAGAAAATAAATCAAAAATGTTACATAAACAAAAAAAAACCTTCTTCAAATGAAACACTTTAACATATTCAGTTAGTAAGTACTGAGGCAAAAAAATAAAGAAGGTCTCCAAATATACTAGTTAAAAATCGATCGAACCAAAGAATACCAATCCTTAGAACCCCATAAGTGAGATTTCAGCGTACCCTAAAAAAATTTAGTACCTACCGCGACCAACAGATGGCGAAAATAGTACGATGTCGCTTTGCTAATACGATTACCATCAGAAATTGATAGCAGTCGCTGACGAGCAGTCGGCCCGATCAGTTAGAGTGAGGATATACGCAAAATTTAATAAAAATAATAATCCCCGATAAATGGTAGTATCCATAAGATTATTAAATTTATGATTTCAGAATAGGATATATCGATGGGTTTTTGACAAAACATCGTAAGCGACATTCGTCAGTTTTACGGAAAACATTTTTTTTCATTGGCTTTATTTCAGATGAAGATATGTTCTATATTGGTTCGGCGGTTCATTTAATTAATGGTAGTTATTTGGGTACACGCCAAAAAATAAATTAATAGTACCAAAAAACCAAAAAAAAATAAAGCAAGTAAATAGAGAACTAAAAATCGACGTTTTGGGTGGCAAGTTTGCCACCGTTGTCAAGATAAATTAAATAAAAATAAAAATTTAAAAAATTAACTATTATTTTGGTTTAGAATTTTAAAATTTTTAGCTTTTTAAGGAGATCTGGAAAATTTAGACATTAAATGTTAAATATGTTTGTTTTGTAATTCAAATTAAGAAGAAATCTAAAATAAAAACGTTCAGATCTCGGTTTTTCTTTAAAAATAACGCGATGGGAAGAAAAAAACGTTTCCCGTAAAATTGGCGAATGTCGCTTACGATGTTTTGTAAAAACGCATCGATATATCCTATTCTGAAATAATAATTTTAATTATCTTATGGATACTGGGTCCATTTATCGGGGATTTTATTTTTATTAAATTTTGCGTATATCCTCACTCTAACTGATCGGGCCGACTGCTCGTCAGCGACTCTATCAATTTCTGATGGTAATCGTATTAGCAAAGCGACATCGTACTACTTTCGCCATCTGTTGGTCGCGGTAGGTACTAAAAATTTTTAGGGTACGCTGAAATCTCACTTGTGGGGGGTTATGTGTGTCAGTTAGAGTGAGGATATACGCAAAATTTAATAAAAATAATATCCCCGATAAATGGTAGTATCCATAAGATTATTAAATTTATGATTTCAGGATATATCGATGGGTTTTTGACAAAACATCGTAAGCGACATTCGTCAGTTTTACGGCAAACATTTTTTTTTCATTGGCTTTATTTCAGATGAAGATATGTTCTATATTGGTTCGGCGGTTCATTTAATTAATGGTAGTTATTTGGGTACACGCCAAAAAATAAATTAATAGTACCAAAAAACCAAAAAAAATAAAGCAAGTAAATAGAGAACTAAAAATCGACGTTTTGGGTGGCAAGTTTGCCACCGTTGTCAAGACAAATTAAATAAAAATAAAAAATTTAAAAATTAACTATTATTTAGGTTTAGAATTTTAAAATGTTTAGCTTTTTTAGGAGATTCTGAAAATTTTGACATTAAATGTTAAATATGTTTGTTTTGTAATTCAAATTAAGAAGAAATCTAAAATAAAAACGTTCAGATCTCGGTTTTTCTTTAAAAATAACGCGATGGGAAGAAAAAACGTTTCCCGTAAAATTGGCGAATGTTGCTTACGATGTTTTGTAAAAACGCATCGATATATCCTATTCTGAAATAATAAATTTAATAATCTTATGGATACTGGGTCCATTTATCGGGGATGTTATTTTTATTAAATTTTGCGTATATCCTCACTCTAACTGATCGGGCCGACTGCTCGTCAGCGACTGCTATCAATTTCTGATGGTAATCGTATTAGCAAAGCGACATCGTCTACTTTCGCCATCTGTTGGTCGCGGTAGGTACTAAAAATTTTTAGGGTACGCTGAAATCTCACTTGTGGGGTTCTATGGATTGGTATTCTTTGATCGAACCCAATTTGGCGTACGCAAGAAAAAACCAAAAAGGCTTCCAAAAAGGCCTTCCTCCTGACAATTCAAGTTTATTTATATTTCTAAATTTGTTATTTAAATTTACTACAAAGGGCCAGCCCCATAGTAGCTACGTCACTGGTCAAAACTATACCATGTCAAATACAGGATGCATTAGATATTTCTCAGAATTTTTTTTTCAAATCGAGTTTTTGGATATTTTCTATTCTATTTCTATTTTTTTCCTTGGTTTTGGTCCCTTCAGGTCCAATCCACCACTCTCCCCTTCCGGACTATGCTTTCCAGGGCTTCGTCGGCGGAAAATCTGGATAATAGAGCTCGTAGCTCCCAGAAATTCCAAAAGAAAACAAATATTTCAACAATCGATGCAATGCATAAATTGTTGGCTGTCAAACCAAGATCTGTTACTGGTGTTACGTATAACCTTCACTTTCACTACTGACAGTTCCCATGGAACGCCCAACTATTTCCCGCCATTTAAGAAATACCTCGTGTTTACCACCAAACAGGATACCATCAGCTTATAGGAATCTTCGCTCACAGCGCTTAGATCTAGAAGAAAGATGCCGTCAATTTAGCGTGAATCTTTCCTTGATCCCCGAAGGTAAAAAACGTTCGTACGACACCTCTAGCCGCCACTCCGGGAAGAACTTTGTAGTCCCTCTACGCATGTCCGCACTGTCCGGAGGTCAAACAAAGAGTCCTTTTGGATATTTTAAAAATGAAAACATTTTGAAGTCATGTTTATAAACCATTTTTGCTTGTTTCTCGCCAAGAAATCTCCTATTAAGCGATGTCCCATGTTTTTTGAAACACCCTATACAGGGTCTTGTTGTACCGGTCATCCACATAATGCAATTAGTATATGAATTACTCTGTATTCATTAAAACTACTTAATTTTTCATTAAAAAAAAAACACACAATTAAAGTTAACCCATAAAAGTAGTAAGTTAGTTTTCAATCTGGAAAAAATCAAACACAAAAAAATCAATCAAAATAAAGAAAAACTTACAACGGAAATATTTTCCTTTTCCTCCTTTCTAGTTTTTTTCACCTTTTTCTTTTGACAGATTTGATAGATGATTCGCCTGGGGCATTTGTTTCTACTATCGTTTCCGAATATTCAGTACTCTATGAAAAAAGAAAAAATAAAAAATAATAATAAAAAAATAAAAAAACAAAAAAGAATAATTTATTAATTTTTATCTCATCCGAAAAAAGATGTGTTTCATATTATCTTAATTTTATTGGGTTAAACTCTTCAAAAGAAATTTCAAATCTACTAAATTTCACAGAATGCACGGTAATTATGATAACGTAAAAATAACGACTTTGCTCATTTAAAAATCCATATGCCACAAGTAATTATTAAGTTATGGTGCCAAATTATACAGGAAAAAAAATGTTATCACGACGTAATTTATCTCTTGTAGACCGACCTTTAAACCGAAATTGATCTACAGAACAAAAACGTACCCCAAAAATATAAAATTAAGTCAGCTCTTAAAAAATCATATTAGTTACAATATACGTTTAAAAATAATTTTTAGAAGCAAATACAAATGGTTATTATACAGGGTGGCCCACCATATTCGACACGGTCTGTAGCTGGATGACCATGGGGTTTTTAAAAAAGTAAATACTGGAACATATACAGGTCGCATAAGACCACAGTATAAAATTATTTTAGTCTATACAGGGTGTCTCAAAAAGTGTGACGTATCCAAGTTATATTTTTTTAATAGGAACACCCTATATTTTATGACGGTTTTAGATTCTACTTTAAAAATAACTCAAGTTTGTTTATAGTACTAAGTGTCTAATTTTATTCGTTTTTGTGATATTTGATTTTTTGAAAAATGCAGAGGTAAAATTAAATTGATTTTACTTTAACAGTTTTAACACTTTAAACTTTAAAATGTGTAACAAAATTAGAAAAAGTCTGCCATATCATACGTAGGTCAAATCAAGATCAAATATTGTACAGGGTGTGGAACACCCTGTATTTTACGTCACATGATGACAAATAAAACACTCTTTCAAATGGTGTATAGGTTACCTATACCTATCTTTTGTGCTTTTTTAGTAAAATCTGTTTTTACAAATTTTTAGTCCAAATGTCTATTTAAATTAAAGTTGACTGTGACATAGCAGCCATTAATATTTTTCTTAAGAAAATAACAACGACCATTTATTGATTACTAGTGTTTTAGTCAGTTTAAAGGAAATTTCAATGATTTTAAATAAAAACCCTTCTTCTACAACAACTAGATGATATAACACTGGTAGGATGTGAAAAAAATGGTTTACTTTAGTCTAGAGTTAATCCTGAAAAATATTCCAGGAGAAACCATCTGATAACCTCAATGGTTGCTTTAAAAAATTTGACACAGTGATTACGGATAATGGAAAAAACGAGTTATAGGTCACAGAATGTCGTCATAACTGACCAGAGGCGTTATTAGGATTGTTTAAAAACACAAGTTGTTTTATCATTACCACATTCAGCTGAAATAAGTGTTATTGAAGTAGCATTATAAGCAACTAATAAATTTTTTTCTGTAAATTTTGAAAAATAGTGGCAAATAATACAAAATCTGTTAATTTTATGCTTTTTCAGACAAATTTACATTTTGCAATAACGGCTTAGTAAATAGGCATAGCTATATCCCAGCCTACTTTCATTTAAATAGACATTTGGAATAAAAAAATATGTTAAAACGGAATTTACTTAAAAAGTATAAAAGATAGGTATAGGCAACCTATACACCATTTGAAAGAGCATTTGGTTTGTCATCCTGTGGTGTAAAAAAATATAGGGTGTTCCATTTAAAATAAGAGAGATATTGCTATTTGACTTTCTAAAAATTGAAATTATTCTTTGATCACCCTGTATAATCTATGATCTCGATATGACCTACGTATGATAAGGCAGACTTTTCCTAATCTTGTAACAAATTTTAAAGTTTAAGGAGTTTATATTGTTTAAATAAAATTAATTCAATTGCACCCCTGCATTTAAAAAAAAACATCAAATATCACAAAAACGAATTAAACACACTTGGTACTATTAACAAACTTAAATTATTTTTTTATGTAGAATCTAAAACCGTCATAAAATATAGGGTGTTCCATTTAAAAAATATAACTTTGATACGTCACACTTTTTTGAGACACCCTGTATAGACTAAAATAATTTTATACTGTGGCCTTATCCGACCTGTATATGTTTCAGTATTTACTTTGTTTAGAAACACCATGGTAATCCAGCTACAGACCGTGTCGAATATGGTGGGCCACCCTGTATTTACTTAAAAATATAAGTATAACTTAAAAAAAAAAACAAATAATATTCGAAACGTATTAGGGTCTGGCCACACATAACCGTACCAAGCCCGCACCGGGCTCAGATTCACAAGGATAGAGGGAAGTGGGGCAAATTAATTCGGAGACATTTAAAAGCACTTTATGTCCTCATAAATATAAGATATTTTTGACAAGCTGAGTCTATGTTTTATGTATATCTCCTTGTTCAAATAAAACATATTTTCCTATTTATCTCTGTTCCTTTATAACCAAACTTTAAGTGT